>SNVD02010437.1:0-47314 GCA_013180625.2 Boswellia sacra | reverse complement strand
CTTCTCTCTCATTTTCTTCACATGGATACCATTCTCTCAAAATTGCACAAACATTTTCCTCTCTTCCTCAAAATGATTTGCTTAAAATTTATAAAGCTCGTGCAGAAAGACTAAGGTTGTTGATGCGTAAGGGTATTCCTACTGATTTAAGATGGTTAATTGAAGCCAAGGTTCGATTCTCTTGTGAGTTTTCAGATAATCTTGTGTCCCATATGCCAGGTTTGGGAAAAAGCTCTTATGCCAAAAAGCGAAGAGCGAAAAGGTTACAAGTTTGTCCCAGATGTGCAAGATGGACTTGTAACCAATGTTGCCGCACCTTGGGATATTTGTCTAACAATCGAGAGGATAAACTACAGTTCATCTAGAATGGACTGAGTAAGGAGTCTTTGGATGATATCCGAACAACTCTTGAGACGCATTCTTGTGGACTTGTGCAGCGTGAAATTTTTAATTTGTGGACACAATTCCGAGATGAGCAGGAACGCTATAGGCTTGGGAATCTGACTCAAAACGACCATGTTTGCCAGTTTATAAGAAAACTGAATGGGAAACTTATCCCCAACTCATAGAAGGTGTTTAAGCCGTTTCTGGACGTAAAACCAGAGGAAGATGTGAGCCACAGTCACAACTACCCGTACATATGCATGCGTGCCATCATTTTTGAATTTTAATACCTCATTGCTGTCATTTTTGAATTTGTATCTTTTGTTTGACTTATGGTGTCTTATTTCATCATCTTTTGACCTTTTTTTTGCATTATTGTCAACTTTTTAAACAAACAATCGAGCTACCTAGATAGATATCATCATTAGCATACCTTTTTGCACTCCATAAATACCACATGTCTTGTTCTCTTCTTCACACATAGTTAGAGAGTTACATAGACATGGAGGGAACTTCAAAACATCGAATCCAAAGGATATGTGTATTCTGTGGATCTCGACCAGGTAAAGTGAAGAGTTCGTAGAAGTAGCGAATTATCTTGGTAGGCTACTGGCTGAAAGAAAGATTCATGTGGTTTATGGGGGAGGTAGCCTCGGGTTAATGGGTTTTGTGTCAACAGCTGCACATGTAGGAGGTACTCAAGTTTTAGGAGTTATTCCTAAAGCTTTGGCTGTAGCAAGTATTGTTGGAAAAACGGTTGGGAAGGAGTTACAGGTCTCCTCTATGCATGAACGTATGGCACATATGCTCATCAATTCAGATGCCTTTATTGCTTTACCAGGTGGCTTTGGCACTCTTGAAGAAATTTTTCAAATTGCCTCTTGGACCCAACTGAATCTCCATCAAAAACCATAGGTTTGTTGAATGTTAAAAATTTCTTTGATCCTTTGATAAGTTTTGTTGATGCAGCCGTGGAACAAAATTTTATCCCTCATTCAGCGAGAAAGATCCTTGTTTCTGCCACTTCTGCTGGTGAGTTACTTGACAAATTACAAGAAGTTGAGTATGAACCTGACCCAGCTAGTACTCAAATTAATTGGGCAAGAGGGCAAAACAAAAAGTGCAAATTGGATCTGAATCTCCGTTTATAATTTTTTTCTCTTGTCCTTTATTTTATTTTATTTTAGCATGTTATTTTATGAGTCTTTCAGGTCATCTCTCTTGAATAACAGAAGCTTCAGGTAATGTCTCCTATACTTTATCTCTCTACATTAAACATTGAGGACAATGTTTCATTTGGTTGGGGGGGAAGGATAGTAGACATAAGTGTGTCTTGAAATTTATTTTTTTTCTTGCAAAAAAAAAAGCGAGTTAGTAATTAGATTCGGAGTGCGGTGTAAGGAGTTCAAATCCTCTTAAGACGCATTTTGGGTCAGGAATGGCAGAGTATGGAGGGCAAGTTTGAACTCTTGAAACCCATTCTAACCAATTTGTCATTTTATTTTGATCTTGTGAACTCATTTTAGCTAAATTGATATTATTTAGTCTTGATTTTTGAATTTTATAACAAGGAGGTCTTATTCATTTCACTTTGAATTATTCAAATCTATGAACTCTCACAACCTTATCATTTAAAAAAAAATGTGTGCTTATGTACTCATTAAGCAAGTATTCATGAACCTTTCTTCACACACACACACATACCTTGATGCATGATTGTGGGTGGCAAAATGAAAAGTTGTAATATTGAGTTCTTTGTTTTGTTTAGGGATAACACAAAAGAAGGGAAAGAAAGTTAAAAACAAAATGAAAAAATGAAAACTGAAGAAAAAAGAAAAAAAGAGAGAAAGCAAATGGTGGATAGTTTGGTTCTTGTAGCCTCCTTATTCGAGCAATTAAAGCCCGAGGGTGCATCAAAAAAAACCTATACCTAAGACCACTGGTTTGGGAGCTAGTGGCCCCAAAGCTCGCTACATGGATTAAGGAGAAAGCTTAATAGGATTGAACATTGCATTATCCACAAGATTCTAAGCAAAAATAAAGTATCGGCAACCCGAGTCGTTAAGCTCGTAGGGGTGTCTTAACACTAATGCCCTAAGGCCAACTGGTCTGGGAGTCATTAGCCTAAGGCTCGCTACATGGGTTAAAGATGCATTCTTTCGAAAAAAAAAAAAAAAGAGAAAAAAATGTATAAAATGAATGAATACCCCCTACCTAAGGTTGTTAGCCTTAACAAATACTAGAACCGATATGTCTTATTTCTAATAAGGCCCATAGTCATGTGTTAACTGAGCACAAAAGAATGTTTGTGGATATCTTGACTGAAGGGTACATGAGTCATTTAAAAAAAAATCAGTTGAGAGTTTGTTTATTTTGGATAAAATCCAGGAGAGCTTGCAATAATGACCACCTTGGATGTAACAATCTATTAAATCACTCTAAATAAAACGCTTTAATTGCTGGGACTAGTAATAAGCTAGTTGCGGGGTATGATGAACACTTAAATATGTATGTTAATAAGAGTTTAGTTCATCATATTGCATTAATAGTGTCATTAAATTCCTCAACTTAAGCATATTTGTAGCATTTGCATCTTTGGAATTAATTTCTCTTAATTTTGGTTTTGTTACAGGTTCGGTAAAATGGGCATAACTCTCTATTATAGATCAGAATGGTACAATTCTTAATGTTTTGGAAAGCTGATTTAATTGTCTACAAGATTGCATTTCACAAGCATCATCCAATTCGGGCTCTTAGTGGACCAAAATGGGGCTTGAAGTGAACCCATCTACAGTCTCGGCCCAGTCTGACCAGGCCTCAGTATTTGGACCGTATCTCTCAAAATACGTATACCAATTGTGCAAATCAATATGTTCTAGAAAGCTGAGAGAAATATCTACAACTTTCATGAAGACATGTGATTAAAATTCATAACATTTCGATGTCAAAATTGATGGTCAAAGTTGGTACTAATGATCCCAATTGTCAAAGATATTTACAATAATATTGACAAATTATGCCCTTGTTATATTTTTGATTCTTATTTTTTATTTTTTTTTTCTTTTTTTTTTTTTTTGCCCTGATGTCTATCTATAAATAGAGGTGCCTTGTGACCCATTAGGGCATCTTGGCCTTGGCTGGAACATTTGGCTTTGGCTAGGATCTTGTATTGTGTTTTGTGTGTTTATGTTATTAATGAATTTCCTTTTTCTTGCATTTTATTTTCTTTCTATTATAATGTTCTTCTAATTTCACTTTTGCTAAGGTGAAAGGGTGAAACCCTTGATATGAGAATAAGGATTCTCTAACCCTTAATATGTGCTTAATAAACTTAATCTTATAATGATTATTCAATATGATTTATATTTAATTTCTTAATCAATCTTGACACCACTCGTAAAGTGGAGGTCTTGATCCATGGTCGACAATCCTTGGCACATCAAATGCTTGGATCCTTTCTAGATGATGTATGGTTCTTCCTTACCGACACGAATCTAGTTAGGAACCTTGATTTGTGGTAGACATATAGTGATTGGCACATTGGATGCTTGAACCCATTTACAAGAAGTGGTATAAATATTGGTAATGAAACAAATATAATTCATATAACTAAAATGGGTTAATTATCCTTATTTGAAATATCAAAGGCGGATCCCCTAACCTTAGCCTTCATTGTATTGTGTTAATTCCTCTTGTATTTTAATTATTCTATTGTTTATGAACTTTTTATTTTATTTACTATGTTAGGTTCTACCACCTTATGAAATTGTTCTTTAATTTACTATGGTTGGTTATACCACCTATTTCCATGGATGGTTTTACCTCCTCTTGCATTTTGTTTTATATTTGAATGGTCGGTAATACCGCCTATCATCTTACATATTTATTGATATTATCTTGTTATTTCTTTGAATTATTTATATAATATTTGCTTATCTCATAATTTGTAACGCTAAAATTTCCTTCCTCGTGGATCGACCTCGGTCTCACCGGGATTATTACTTCGACACTCCTATACTTGGGAGACAATCCTTTTTTCGGATGTGTCAGTTATCAAGATGAATGGGCATAGGTGGAAGCCTTACTATGATAATTCAGTGATGCAGGACATCGATGAGGTACCTCTCTATGAGCCAACTTATCTTGATGGGTGAGGGCAGATAACGTCAGGCTGAGGATGTTAAACCAAGCGCTTATTGGAAGGCAACCCAATGATTTTGAAAAATAAATAAAAAGAGAAGAAGAAAAGAAGGTAATGATGATCAATTTTTGTGTCTCGAGGTGATTCCTCTCATAGGCTTTATCGAACGTAATTGATCAGGTTTTATCTCTCTTTGCCATCTGTCTCATTTGTTTGTTTGTTTATTTTTTACTTTTGTTTGCTATTGTGTTTTTATTTCTTTTATGCGTCTTTATTTTATTTTGTTTTCTTTTCGTTTCTTTTGTTTAATTTGATTTTTCCGTGCTTTGAGTTCATTTGAGCAACAACTTGAGGAAACATCTAAACGGAAGCTGAAGCCATTGCCCGAAGGTTTGAAATGTGCACATCTTGGAGAAGAACAGACTCAATCGCATTATCGGTAATATCTCTCCTTTTCTTCTCTTCAATGGATGCCGATATCTTTGTGTCGAACCTTCGTAAATATTTTCCTTCACTTCCTTAAAATGCTGTGTTCAAAATTTATAAAGTACGGATGACTAGACTTTGGACGTTGATGCTCTTAAATGTGCCTGCGGATATCCGATGACTTATCGAAGCCAAGGTGAGATTGTCCGGTGAACCTGACATTAATCTCGCAAAATATATGTCTGGTCTAGGGAAAAGCTACTACGCCAAGAGGTGAAGAGCGAAGAGGTTACAAGTATGTTATAAATGTGCTAGATGGAATTGTAACCAGACTTGTCGTTCATTAGGTTTTGTGTCCAGAAATAGAGAAGATAAACTATCATTTATTAAGAATGGTCTGAGTAATGAGTCGCTGGATAATGTTTTGTTAACTCTCGAGTCACATTCTTGTGGACTTGTTCAGCGTGAATTGCTGAATCTATGGACACAATTTCGTGATGAATTGCAGTGTTATAGTCTAGGGAATCTGACTAAAAACGACCCTGTTTGCCAGTTTATAAGAAAACTGGATGGGAAGCAAATCCCGACTCATAGAAGGCGTTTCAGCCGTTACTGGACGTAAAACCAGAGGAAGATGTGAGCCACAATCACAACTACTTGTATATTTTAATGTGTGTTGTTGTTGTCGAATTTTTTTTCTTGTTTCGTTTGATCTGATTATCAATGTTGTTTTTGTGTTGTTGTTGTTTGTTGATTTTGTTTGTTAATTTCAAGTTTTCTTTTTGACAAACCATATGACTACCCTATGGCATAAGTACACGTGGGAGACAAGTGTGGAGGTTTTGTCAACCTCCAACGAAAGTGGATCTCTATTTTTTATGCTTCACGTGGGAGACAAGTGTGGGGGTTTTGTCAACCCCCGTCGAAAGTGTATCTCCATTTTTCATGCTTCACGTGGGAGACAAGTGTGTAGGTTTTGTCAAACCACGCCGAAAGCATATCTCATTTTTTCAAATCTTGGGGCGATAAATCTGCATCGAGCAACCCCCACCGAAATTATGTCCCCATGTGTCAAATTTGAGAGTTTTAAGTGTGTATATATCCATTCTGCATATTTTCAAATGTCATTTTATAACCTGTCTTGCACTTGAATCGCATAATACCTAACGTACATCATTGTCTTACACAAGTTTAGAGCACTTTTAGAAATGGAGAAAACACCAATTCGGCGATTCAAAAATATATGCGTATTTTGTGGATCGCAATTTGGTAAAGATGGAGAGTTTACAACAGCAGCTCTTGATCTTGTTAGGACATTAGCTGCGAGGGGTATTCATTTGATTTATGGAGGGGGTAGTCTTGGGTTAATGGGGTGTGTGTCGACAGCTGCATCCTTGGGAGGAAGTGAAGTTCTCGGCATTATCCCTAAACAATTAGCTGTGCGAGATATCATAGGCAACACAATAGGGGAAGCGTTACAGGTCTCTAGCATGCATGAGCGTATTGCACATATGGTCATTAAATCTGATGCATTTATAGCTTTGCCCTGTGGTTATGGTACATTTAGAGGAGATATTTCAAATCACCTCTTGGGCACAGCTAAACATCCATCGGAAACCCATTGGTTTGTTAAATGTCAATAATTTTTTGATGGTTTGTTGTCCTTTCTTGATCAAGCTGTAGAAAAAAACTTCATCTCACCGTCGGCGAGGCAAATCCTGGTTACAGCTTCAACTGCAGGGGAGTTAATTGACAAATTACAAGCATTCGTCTATTCGCCTGATCCAATAATAGCTCGGATAGATTGGTTTGCGGAAGGCAATAAAAGGCGTAAACTGGATTTAACGCTAAGTCTGTAATCTTTATATACTGGTTTGCTTCACTTTTGTTTGCTCTCTTTTTATTGTGTTTATTTGAGATTTTTCATGTTATTTCTTTTGAGCTTTTTCAGGTTATTTCTTTCGTCCCAGGTAATATTTTCTAATCTCGGTTTTTAGAGTGGTGGATTAAAAAGTTCAAGTTCTCTTGAAACGCATTCTGGATCTTTTCAATCCATAATGGCTGAATAAGGAGGCTAACTTCTAAACTTTTTAGACCCATTCTAACTAACTTGTTTTTTTTGCTAACTTGTTGAACTTTGTTATTTTATGAGTGAGTTTAGTTTTGCGTAATTTAGAGTTGTTATGTGTTTTTATCTTTATCAGTTTCGATTTAAAAAAAATTTGTGGAAAAACCTGAGAATGGCAGAATATGGGGTTTCCTTAACCCTTGAAACGCATTCTTCCTTAATAACTGTGTAGTTTGTTTATTTTATGTTGTTTGAAGTGTCTTGTTTCTTGTTTTGTTCTTCATAATAAAGGTATATAGGCTGGAAACCTTAAGTATGCGGGCTACTGGTCCTAAGGATTGTTGAAATATACAATCTTTTGACCTCAGGTGGGTGGGCCTAATGGATGGGCGCGGTTGGGTGGGTGTACACAACGCCACGTACTCTTTTCTTGCATTGTGGGATCGATGATAAGATAAATCCCCCGCGCCGGGTCGTGGGGCGGGAACAACGCCACGTACATCTTTTCTTGCATTTTGTTGGTCGATGATAAGATAATGATTGAATTAAGAATAACTCTTGGAAAATGATAAATGATGCATGGATCTGTGTGCTTGAAATGTTTATTGGTTTTTGCTTTACTTTTGATTCCTTGCGCAACATTGAGCACTGAGCTATTATCACTGAGTTATTTGTTCACTTAGAGAAAGTTTATGTAATTTAAATGTTTCTTCAGATTTCAATGAATTCTAGAACTTGTTTGATGGTCACTCAAGGCGAAATCCTAGGCTGTGCAATATTGGGAAAATGATTTAGGCCATCTTTGGACCGTTTGAGCCTTAATAGCCAACCTTGACTAAAATTGATCCGTAGTTACCCCTTTGAGCCTCTGTAAGCCTTTTTCCTTGTTAACTCACTAAAAGATTTCCTAACCTCAAATGAATTTTTTTTTCTCTCCAAATAGTTTGTCCCTTACCTATGAGCATGTATATCATTCATGATTACATTTTGAGCTATGTTCTATTTTTGGGAAGTTAAAGGAGGTTGGATTGTGCCATGAGCAATGCAAGTGAGTTTTATTGTGTTAGTAAAAAAAAAGAAAAAGAAAGAAAGAAAAAAAACACTCTGTACTTATCTTTCACGTACTTACACATTGAGGACAATGTGTTGTTTAAGTGTGGGGGAGGGGAATTGCAGCAGTTAAAAAAAAAAGGAAAAAAAAAGAAGGAAAAAAAAAGAGAAAAGAAAGAAAAAAAAGAAAAAGAGATCTATACCCTTGAGTGTTATTAAAAAGAATGAAACAACAAAGTGTGGGGGTGTAATTTCTTTTGTGTAAAAAAAAAACAATAATAAAAAGAGAGATTGAGTGTTCTGAATAAATTTGGGGGAGTCACTTGGTGAATTCGAACGAATTTTTTTATGTTATGTGGTTGAGCTATACATAATCTTGAATGATTTATGTGTTTGTGGGTGATTTGAGCCAAATTATTATCCTTGATCATACCTTCACCCAAGCCAAACGTTACAAGCTTAATAAAGTCCTACTTGATCCTTGGTGTTGTACATGTCTACATTAGTGGAGAGTGACTTGAAAAGCAGGCCTATGGAGTTCATTTATACACATATCTTCACTATTAAATCCGATTCATTTTTATGCGTAAACTCATCCGAGTTACAAGTGATTATGTGAAAATGGCTCTACACACACAAAAGGAATTAAAGTAGAGCGAAACTAATCTTTGAAATAAAATTTTTGATCAAGTGCATAATTTTGAAGTTTTCCTTGGGTTATAATTAAGTACAATCTTTGAGGCTTATTTGCAAGTTGAAGCATTTGTGTTGTTTTAATTTTTCTTTGATTCTGTTTCGATAGAATATCGTTGTAGTTGCTCGAGGACTAGCAAAGTCTAAGTGTAGGGGAATTTGATAGATGTCTATTTATATATCATTTTATATCAATTCTGTCTATGTTTCTTTGCTATATTTCTTGGTATTTTTATGTTTTTGTTTGGTTTTTGATTTTTGTAGGAGTTTTGGAGGAACTTGCACAAAATTGGAGTAAAAACCTTCATTTTACCTCTGCTAATCAACCAATTTCTCGGAGTTGATTGTATCGATATACAATTAACCGGATAACATGCTATATACCATTGGAAAGCTCTCGAAGTCTATTTTTTGGAGAAATTTACGGTTCATGAATTTATGTAGTGTACCGAAAGTTGTGATAAAAATGGTATGAGAAGTGTATATTTGTAATTCCACATATCACTGTAGCATGTTATTAAATACGGGGCACTGTAGCAAGTTACTGTAGCAGAGTATTTAAACACATTTTAGGGTTTTATTTTCATAACTTGAAGAGGGGAGAACGTGGTGGAGGCTGCAGCTCTGGAATTCTTTCATCTCTTGGAGTTCTTGAAGGAGAAAGGAAGCTTGGAAAGAGGAAGAACTACAATCCAAAGAGAATTACATCAAATTTGCTAAGTTTTTCCCTTCCCTTTCATTTTCTGGAATGTCTTTTGTATTGTATTGTATTGACTACGTTTTGAACATGTGTAACTGAATCTGAATTGGTTGAGGGTGATTTCAAAGCCCTTGATATGGTTTTTGTGAGTTGATTGTGTAAGAATTTTTATCCAATTCTCTAATTGAAGTTGCTTGTATTTTCCCATATCTAATGCTTATGATTGCTTGTTGATTGTATTTGGGTGGCCAACTGAATATAATCTGGTTGTTGTCTATTGCTAGATTAGAAATCTTGATCCGTAATTGTCTTGAATTTCTAATCATTAGTAGCAAAATTGTGATCAGAGATTACAATTAGAAAATACAACCTAGGTTAAATAATCCGAACTTGTGTGATTATTGCTTAGATCAACCTATCTTTCTTATCGTAATGCTTCCATTGAATTAAACTTAGAGAGCTTGTTCTAGGTTGTTTAATGGATAGAGATTAAATAAAGAGCTTGTTTTATTTAACAACAAAGTAAGGAAAGATTGGGGTAACAGAGCTTGTTGTTATCTACGGTTGTTAACTTCAATGCTGTAATTGGATGACAATTCTACGATTAATTCGCAAATCCATATCTTGTGGTAGAGAAGGATCCCTTAACCAACTTTCTCCCATTGATTTTTCATTCAAATTTAACTTTCTGTTTTGTTATTCTTATTTGCATTCTTATTTCATTTAGTTAATCATTCAACAAAACCCCCCCTGTTTAGTTTATTGTTGCTGGAAAATAACAAATTCAATTAGAATCAATCCTCGTGGGAACGATATCTAGTTATCACTTTATTACTTGTGCGACTAGTATACTTGCTAGTTTTGAACGCATCAGCAGGATATGGAAAATTTACTCATACTTTTTCTATACAGTAGTTCTTGGACTATGCAAGAGAATAGTAGTTATTTATACACCGGTGGGAGGGCGAAGCCATTGATAATTCGTAGGCCTGACCATATTTATCTCTAATCGGTTATTTTATTTCATACGCATTTTAAGGGTAATTATGTTGGTAATTATATTGTGGCAGTTTCTAATCTTAATCATAAGGACTATTTTAAAAAAAAATACAGAAGCGACATCTCTATGACACTATGCAAAAATGTGTAAATATCCACAAACTCTGTATCCACAAAAATGCGTAACTATACAAAATATATACACGACACAAAATATATCACAGTATCATAGCTGCAACCTGGGCAGGTCTTGTGTCGGCCGAGACTCCCTCCTCCGCCTATCGAAGAACGCGATATGCCCAAAGCTGTACCGCCATTCACTATCGATGGACATCCTTCGTGAATGCCCTAATGGCTATCAGTGGAACAGCCCTCGCTAGGAACTCAATGTACCTTAAACAGTACACACCGCATGCTCCTCCCCCAGCCTCCTGCTATGGCACCTGTGACGAATCCTCGATGCTCTCAATTTCGAATGGGGTTGCGGGGTAGTCAGGACAACCATAAATAGCCATTGACACCATACAGGGTATCAACTCTGTCAGGCACCGGACTGTATGTCTAACTGTATGGGTGGAATTGTTTGCCATAGCTTAGTCATATATGACTACGACACGAAGACTCAAATCCACCTCGGCTGCCACCCAATGCTCGCCTCCGATGTTAACAGGGATATAGAGCTGAAAATGAAATTGAGAACATAAAAATCATTGACAACATTTCAATTAAAACAGCACGTACTAACACATTAAATATTAATGTACTCACCCTGTCCACATCGAACCATGGTCGACCTGCGATAGGCAACTACTCCAAGACATACTGGACCATGTCATCATCATCCATCCAGTCAATCTCGTCCAGTTTGTCCAAGTATCATTCCCAAATTGACTTCACTTTTAACTGCAATTTCGTGAGTACGGTTAGCACATTGAAGGAAGTAGAAATTAACCTATAACGAAATCACATGTTTAGCAAATACCTGCCCAGAAAGTGGTGTCTAGGAAAGCACACCTCTGGACACCAAATGTGCCCTTCTCGAAAGCTCTGCGACATAACACCCACATGTAGCTATCCATGTGCTGCATATAGTAATAGTACTCATTAAATAATACAATTGTATATCGCAATACTGGAGGAGACAACAAGGAAGGAAACAAACCTCATATGCTAGCCACGATGAATTCTTCATCATTGTCATGAAGAATTCACGATCAATGGAGCAGACGCTAAAATTAATAAAACCTTGCCCCCCCTCCTTCCATTCCTCGAAGCTGACCTTATCAGCAACTGGTATGGGGCCAAATGGATCAAATAGTGGGACCTACATCGACGGCTCCGTACGGGGTAGAATGTCTGCATCCTCAGGGGGTTGAATATATGGTCTCTCTGCGGGCTCAACAACCGGAGCCTCCGGTTGTACATGCTTCTCGTCAAAGGCTTTTTGCTGTAGCTTAACCCTCGCCCTCTTTCTACCCAGTGGACTGACAAAGGGGCTCCGTTTATGCTTACTCGGGATTGACGTCGACGAAGGAGCAGAATGGAGGCCGTGGGAGGAGCATCGGCAGGGCAAACACTCGTGTCCATGGGTTCAGGTTCTGTTGGCTCTTGACCTTCACCGTTATCACCGGAACCTCCATCTAATTCCTGACCTTCACCGTCATCGCCAGAACCTCCATCCTATTCCTGTATTAAAGCAAACCATAACGTCAAGTTAAGCGGGGTGACATCATGGAAAGCACTAAATCTGTGTACTAAGTCGTGCAACGTACCGTCTCAGTGTATCCAAAATAGCCACCCAGTAGAACAACAGCATTACGCATACGAACTATCTCCCCCTACATTTCCTTGTTCTCCCCCTGTAACATTAGCGTCTCCCTCTATAACAGTGGCAAGCTCATGTAGAATTGTGCTCTCAAACCCATCATGGACTGGCTGCACCTGTATAGTATTATTCATGATCAGCATGACAAACCAACCAACCAGAAATGTAAACGGATAAGTATACGAATCTAAAATCTCAATGCTTATATTTGAGCTTAAAGGAACATCGTGTACAGGGGGGAACTGTCACGGTAAGTGGTCGCCCGACCCGACAGAGGAATTGAATTGCCTCCAGGACCATAGCTGTTGAACCTGGTAGGCGCAGGACTATTGGGGGAAAAGGCTCTGTCCATGTCTGCCCCCATATCAGGACTATCGACAGGACTATGTCCACGGGGATGAGTTCTGGAAGGATCCTCATGACTGTGTGCTGGACATACGGGGAGGAAGCAGGCGACGGAGACCTTACACATTCACCCGCAGGATTGGATGAGACTCCGGCTGGCCCCACCTCAGGTATAATAGGGGAACTCTGACCAGCAGGAAGTGGAGCACCTGTAGGACCAGCTATGTCTCTGGTTGGCCCCATATCAGGTCAAATAGGGAAACTCTAACCAGCAGGAGGTGGAGCTTATGGATGCTTTGTCGGAAGTGGCTCAATCCTCTCATCGGGCGTTAAAGGAGCATCCACAGATGTTGCCCAGGCTACATGTGCACCTCTTCGAATGCCAACTACTTGATTGAGCCTATGACACCACTATGTCCTCCGCTCCACATCAGATGGCTCCAAAACGATGAGTGGACGAGCCTGCGTCAACAAATAATCTATCAAATTAAACAGTGATTCTATAAAATTAAACAATGATTCGCTGTGACCGAAAACAGGAAAAGTTCATTAGCCAGGGGAACCTTACATACCTGCCTCCTAACCAGCAAGACATCACGTTTGACGATGTCCTCCGATGAGGTATTCTTTGTCTCCTACTTCAACAAGCGCGGTATCCTCCCCTCCAAGTCCTTGCCCACTCACCCATATGTCTCGCCAATGTACGACACGGTCTCGTACAACCAAACCTTAATAACATACAGGTTATTTAGTGACATTATGTATTTAAATTTGTGCGCCAAAGAAAATAAAAAACATGTCAACACACTTGTTTTGCAGTATGTACCTGAATAGCATAGGGGCACCTTTCTAAGTTATATCTCTCTACCTGGCCTGTCTTTGCATCGGCTCGCTTCTTGTACTTTTCTAACCTCCCGGCCAAAGGGTTTTTCATTCCTTTAAGTGTCTTATCAAAAGACACCGATCCCCATGGATAATTGTTAAAATCATCTAGCGTGTTGACAAAATTTAACCACACACGGGAGACAATTCGGTGTCGATCCCCTGCCATGAAAAAACACTCCAACACATAGTACAAGGCCAACTTCATAACATCCTCATCTGGCATAGCTGAGACATTCAATTTACGAAGTCTCGCATAGAATTCCTTCAGCTCCATGTCCTCACCATCGAAGTACGTATCCAACAAAGGGCACGGATTGAAGACAATCGATATTCGTGGCACGGTGGAAGTAAAGGTCAATCCGGTAACCAAACCTAACTCGTGGGCAAAAAAACGAATCAGTCTTCCTACAAAGAAGGAAAAAAAATATAAGATGCTAATAATGGTAACAAAAAAATAACTACAAATACCAGATGCTCAAAAAAGAAATTTCATTTTTTAACTACATTGTAGTTCAAAACCATATTTTTACCTTCAATAAAGATCCACATCTCTTCATCGTAGCCCACTGTGTTAACCTCCCACAGAAGCACATTGTGCACCAACTGAGATGGAAAAGACAGCTCCCGAATGTCTAGAAGAAACCCAAAACATGCCTTGTTGCCTCGCACTCAAATGCGTGCGAATCCATTGTATACAGTCCAAACTTGCCAAGTTTGTGATCACCACATGGTAGTGCTCATCATACGGTGTCTTCAGGGTGAAGGACAGTCCAAATTCACTTGCCATTTGCTTCAACCTGCAAAAACAAAATCTGTTATAGTTGTATATGATGCAAAAGTCCAAAAAACAAGGCTAAAACAAGCAAACTGTCTAAACGCTTGATACACTCGACAAAGCTCGACAAAACTGTCAGATCCTCTAAACTCTTCGGATGATGTATCCGACACTCGAATCCAACACTCGACAAAATTGTGTTCACTTTTATCGGACCGGTCGAGTGTTGGATGAAAGTGAAAACAATTTTGTGGAGTGTCGGATACATCATCGAAGAGTTTCGAGATGTGTCGGATAGCCGACACTCGACATGTCGGATGAAAGTGAAAACCATTTTGTCGAGTGTCAGATGAAGAATCTGACACTGTAAACTCTTCGAATTTTGCATTCAACACACGACAAAATTGTTTTCACATTCATCGGACCGGTCGAGTGTTAGATGAAAGTGAAAACAATTTTATCGAGTGTCGGATACATCATCGAAGGGTTTCGAGATGTGTCGGATAGACGATACTCGACATGTCGGATGAAAGTGTAAACCATTTTGTCAAGTGTTGGATGAAGAATCTGACACTGTAAACTCTCAGATTTTGCATTTGACACACGACAAAATTGTTCATCTGACACTCAACATGTCGGATGAAAGTGAAAACAATTTTGTCGAGTGTCGGATACTTCATCGAAGAGAGATTACAGTGTTGGATTCTTCATCCGACACTCGAGATGTGTCGGATAGCCCACACTCGACATGTCGGATGAAAGTGAAATCAATTTTGTCGAATGTCTGATACAAAATCTGACACTGTAAACTCTTCAGATGACGTATCCGACACTCGACAAAATTGTTTTCACTTTCATCTGATGGTCAAGTGTCGGATATCTGATACATCTCGATATATCTGACACTCGCCATCGTCTACCTCGCGATGAAACCAATTGGTTTTCACAGTTTTCATACACATCAAACCACAAGAATCACATAATAACACTAGATTTATCCTTAAAAACACAGAATAAGTTCACAAATCCGACAAAAACTCAAATCCCTAATTAAGATTCCCAAAACTAAATCAAATCTAACGAAATAGAAAACAACCAAATAAATTACTAAAACTATGAAAAAACCGACAAATAAACGTACCTCAGTGTCGATGGATGCTTCTGTCTCATCGTCTTGCTTCTATCCTCAACCGATGATCATGTTGTCTACGTTTCGAGCAGTGTCGAGGGGTTTCGGTAATTTTTGTGTGAAGAGGGAAATAAGGTTTAGGGACAAAATTGAATATATAAGGGTATTTGAGTCTTTTTATCAAGAAAGTTTCTATGGCATAAAATTTTTCAAGATGCGTCCAAATTTCATCAAGGGTCCCTAATTGTGTCCATTTTTTCAATTTTCCCAAAGAAAAACAACGTTGTGGATATTGAAATGGGTATGGGCCTCTTGGCCACGCGCAAGTTGGCACTGTGAGCTACATAGGAGGAGTTGCACCACCACTTGCAGCCGCCAGCCCATCACCAACAATCATGATCAACAACCGATATCACTGGAGACCATGATCAGTGAGCCTGCACCGTGAGCCAAGCCAACAAGTTTTGAATTTTAGAAGCTGATGGAGTAGCTTCCTCCTTTATAAGAATTGCAAACAAGCAATGGGAGGTCATAAGGCGCTCAAAGAAGTTGAAATCAAGTTCATTCTAAATCTGTTCAATGTAAAGTTTGATAGGGGAGCACTGGAAATCCAAAGACTAGAATTTGATTATGCAACCAAGACTATCTTCAAAAATCTCATTTGCGTTCAAAAGTGAAAAAATTAATATTGCTGATTATATGATATGATATGATATTCAAGACAGACTGTCTCTTTTACCCATCCAAGGATGTTGTTACCTTGTGAGCCTGGGATTACTCGTATTAGGTGACGATGAAGCAATTCAATGGGTTTGGAGACCTTGTCATTTGCAGTTATCGTGAAAAACCCTATATTACTAGCAAAGCCCAAGCACAACCCACACTTTTATTTCATCCAGGCCAGCCCTTAACTTAATTATATAAACCAAAAAAAAAAGAAAAAAGTTATGGAGAAAAGAGAGGAGTACCGAAAGGGTTCTAGAGAAAAGAGAGAAGAAAAGAAAGAGGGGTTGAAATAAGGGCTAATTGAAGAAGAAAATAAGGTAAATTTTATAATTTCTAAGTTAGAGTGGTTTTATTTATGGAAATCTCAAAGGAAGGAATGTTGGCAAGTGTGGGAAACTCTTGAGAGAGAGAAGTTAGAGAGAGAAAGAAGATCAAAGATGAAAGTGAAAGTCCCATTTAAGGTATTTTTATCCTTTAATAATGTGTGTTGAGTTTATTTTGTAGAAATGTTAGTATTGTTGATGGGGATAAAAATATGGGTTGCTATGAATAGTAGATATTTCTGAAATTTCTGTAATTAATTGATTTTGAATTTGATTCTCAAGTTTATATATATTAAGATAGACATCTCAAGGGTTTAATTAAAATTGGTTTCACTAAAAAATATTGACTATACAATTTTATATGAATTTTCGAAATTTACCGTTTAATACTGAAATTTTCAGCTTTCAGTAGGAGGTCTGCCTTGAGTAAATTAATTAAGGCACTTAGAGAGTTCATAAAGTTATGGATTATGTATTTTTGAATAGAAACAGACCAGTTCTAGAAATGACTTGACAGAATTGTTAGGTCTGAGAAATTAAATTATTTGAGATACCTAATAAATTTAGAATGCTGTGCAATTTTACATGGTATTAGATACATATGTCTAGAAAGTTTGTGTAAAATCTTGGATGATTCGAATAAGTAGATTATTTATTAAAAATCAGAGAACCACAATGCTCTATTTTAGAATTCTGAAAATGGAGTTGATTAGCGTTGATTAGATTAAGATGTGAAGTTGTTTACTAGGAATCCTAAGCATTCAAGTTGGTTATAAATTGAATATGATATGATAAGTTTTTTTTGCATGTTAGGGCAAAGAAGAACTTAGTTCATTGTTGAAGGAGATGGCAAGCTAGGTGGAACATTGAACTTGGAATATACTACAAGCTAACGAAGTTTGTGCAACCGGATCAATTAGTAGAAAAAATCATGTTTTCTTTTATAAGCATATTTTAAATGCTATTTTTTATATATTTGAGCAAGTTTTAAAGATGTCAGAGGATTTATTCTCTAGATAAACTAAGAAGCATATTTTTATTTTAGTTGTTTATTTAGTAATATTTCTTTAGCATGGATATCTACTGAGATATTTGTTAGCAAATTTAGAAGCATTCAAGCTAGTTTCCTATAGTATTTCTTGAAGATATAAATAAAGCTATTTACTGCATTTGTTTTGAGTCATTGAGATATCAAAGTTAGTTTTCACGATATTTCTAGACAAAGATATTTCATTTAGAAAGAAAAATTCAAATTTTATGTCTGAAATTATTTAATATGTTCAAAGGCTTTATAGTAGATTCAAGAAAGATATTTTTACAATACTAGAGAAAATGTTTTAATCATGATTTTTGAAACCATTTTAGCAATTTTGTTCAAAGGTTTCTTGGAGTATTTGAATTGTTTTTTAGATATTTATCATTGATTTTAATGATTCAAGTATTTTTCTGTTTTAGATTTCATAAAATTCTTAGTTTTAATAAAGTTGCATGAAAAACAAAGTCTTTGCATATAGAGCAGTTTTGAAAAATTAGTTTTAGCAAAGATAAGAAAGTTCAGTTGTGATATCCTAAGTTAGTACCCAAACTCAGACAATGAGACAACAAATTCACTTAGATAGTAATATAAATAGAGGTCTTTATGACCCATTCAGACACACATATAAGCGTTGGACCACGTGATCTGGGTGCTTAGCCTTTTAGAGGCAGCTCTGCGCATGCGTATGGCCAATTTAGTAGGCCTGTGCAATGTTAGATCTCGCTAGGTACAAATAGCTCTACGCATGTGATATTAGATCTCACCAGGTGTGAGGAGTTTCAGATAGACCTATGCGATGTTAGGTCTTACAAGGTATGATCAAACAGCTTCAAGGGTACTTGTTTACTACATCAGCATGTGTTTTTCTTTTTTTTATACTTTCAAATAGTTCTATGATGACAGTTTTATGCATGCTAAACAATTTTATTATTTTGACAATCCTATGAAAGTTAAAGTTTATTCCTTCTCATGAGCAAGTATTATTTACAAAAGTTCCTTGAAAATATGTTCCAAAAAAAAATCATGCTTTATGTTCCAAATAGCATTTGAGCAAAAATCTAGCATAATTATCATGAGCATTGTTTTTTTGTGATAGGGAAAAGCATTGTTTTAATTATTTTTTAAAATTATGGAACAAGCAAACGTATTCGAAGAACTTAGTTATTCAATAGTTTATTTATTCTAAAGTTTTAGTAAAGAATTGATGATATGTTAGTTATTCTGTCTCAATCTATTGGAAGTATTTCTTTTAAAGATTTTCTAATATGATGTTTTCAAACAAATTGATTTTACTAATATACACTTATCCCCACTTACTGAATTTTATACTCACCCATTTTTTCTTTTAAAAACATTTTTCCTCTTTCCTTACAAGTGAAAGTAAGGTGAGAGCTAATTAGCACGTCTTGAGGTCAAATCACGTGATTGTGCAATTCATTAAGGTTGAAATAGATATGTCAGAAAAGGTTTATATGTTATTGTAATTGAAGGTGATTTTATTTTTTCTTGAATTTATTTCAAGTTTGCTCCATGAGAAAGACAAGTGGTAAATAATAGTTTTAATCTATAGTCTCAAGCACAATTCACCCTGTAGCTAGGGGTGGGTCGTGTCATATTGTTACTTCAATTTCTACTACACTAATTTGTTCATTGACAGGAAAATGCACTTCATGAATCTACGGAACGTTCCATGCCCAATGAGTTCCTTTTCGGAAACTCTTTCATTGCTTATGCTTACCGTAACACAAGCTCTGTTCAAGTTCTAGGTAATTGCAAATAAACGACAAGTCCAGTCTCAGTATGGTGGTAGTCAAGAATGATTAAGCTTGTGGTTGCATATGCTGATCAAAGCTAGTTTGGGATTGATGAAGGCTTACGCTACTAAAATAATTACTTGCAATTGTGTTGATTGACTTAGCTATCTAACTCTATAATGTGTTTGAAACTTCATTTTTAAAGATGTGTTTGTTGCACTCTTCAAAAACAACATATATATAATTTGTTTGATAAAATTTAAGTAATTCATCATCATAATCAAACCTCTATTCCAACTTATGCAGCGGTTGAGGATAGCATTAATATGAATCATGAATTTTACAATCATTGAATTCATATCTAGCTTTGCCTGCTTCAAATTGTAGATATATATAACTCATCACAAGTTTGCCCTATTGTAATTTTAACAGTTGATAATTGCAACTAACTGACAGCAAATCCGAATAAAATAAAATTAAAAATGGATGAATATAACCCAGGTGTTGCACCTGCAGAGAGTGTTACCCATCCCAGCTTCCGTGATCTGAAAATTAATTCATTTAGGTGTACTAAACAGGACCACACTCTGTAAGAGTTATTTCTTGTACTTATTGTCTCCTGTGGTTGGCTTTATGAGATTATGATCATGCTGGACATGCACATTTATTAATCATATTCCTTCCAAGTACTACAGTATTGGTCTTCACATTCCCACAAGAATCCAATTGTTAGGTTGTTGATTTACCTGACAAAAAAAAAAAAAAAGAAAGAAAGAAATTAAGCTAATAAATTAATAAGTGTGGGTTCAACAACAGTTTTATTTTTCAATACGTCCTCTCACGTGTAAGATTACACATTTTTTTGCATGTAGACTGGGCCTTACAACCTCTTTTAGATTTTTTATATGGACCAATATAATTTTTTTTTTAATTTATAGTGAGGGGAATTCGAAACTTAGAGCGTTGGGTCAACAGACTCAAATATTATATTAAGTTTGTAGACTCAACAATAATTTTATCTTTCAATACCAGTATATTTTCATGGGTGAAACTGAAAAAGTTTCTTGTAATTGTTTTTATTTCCATTTTCTGAGACTAAAAGAAGTACAACTACAACCATGTCTTATTGTAGTAAAACACTCTCAAGGTACAATTATATGGGAATTAAAGGAAGAAACTGTGCCCAAATCTGAAGTTTAGTGCGAAAACAATAGAATTTCACATGGGGAAAGTTAAGGGCAGATCCAAATGCCCAGTGCAGGTGCTGCTGATCGGAGTCTGAGGTGACAGCTCCAGTCCAGTGAACATGCCTATATAGATATGCAAGCTGGCCAGTGGATTAAACTGGTCCCATGTCTTGCAGGCTAAAGAGCGCCTCACATGCTAAATGGGCCCTCCTACACATGCAATACCATGTGAATTCATCATCTTCCACATGAATTGGGCCTCATTAATATTGCTGCTGGTTGGAATTGGGTGGATCGTCTATGATTCCAGTTCTCTCTTAACAAGGTTGCAGTGAGATGTTTAGGGCGAGGAGATGGTCATTATTTAATTCTCGTTGAGAATCAATTTCGGTAGCGGGTATTGTCATTCCACATGGAAATTGAGTTGGTTTGTTATCTAAAGCATCTATTTGGTGAGTACTGATGAGGCCCAGTTAATTATCCGGTGATAGTGTCAATGTTTTTAGATGAAGAGCATAATAGAAAGCAAAGTGGTTTTGAAAAGTCTTTAAGGGCCTTTGCTAGGCTACATTATCATTTTGGTTGAGACATAAAGCTTATAAGAAAAAGGTGATGATGTTAGTTAGTTAATAACTTTATATCATGT
This sequence comes from Boswellia sacra, assembly GCA_013180625.2. Taxonomy (NCBI): domain Eukaryota; kingdom Viridiplantae; phylum Streptophyta; class Magnoliopsida; order Sapindales; family Burseraceae; genus Boswellia; species Boswellia sacra. The sequence goes on along the minus strand of SNVD02010437.1, from coordinate 26,222 downwards.
GGGTGTGTTGGATGCGCACATGCAATCACAACTGCCGGTAGGGAAAAAAATAGCAACATGGGAACATGTTAACATTATACAAAATAATCACAATTCCACAAACCAAAAAGTAAAAAGATTGCTTCCGCTGGCAAAAAAAAATGTCATTAAAATAAGAAAAGTAAAAGAGCATCACTGCTATTGTCTATGCATAATTTTTTTGTAACAAAGTTTTTCATGACTCAAGTTTGACATTTTAATACTGTTGCCTGTATGACTAGACACAACAAAAGGAAAAATCAAAATCAAAATAAAGGAAATCACAAAATCAAAATCATTCAGACCCCTATAATAAACCCAATAGACCAAAAAGAAAAAAAAAAGAAAAGAAAAGGAGTATGTAGAGACAGACCAGGATTGACATTGGACACAGATAGACAAAGCAAACGGTCGTTAGGAATCGAGAGAGGAGAAAAATGGGCAAAAGGAGAAGTGAGGGAGAAAGGGAAAATAAATTGAGCAACGCTTCCGCACCAGCTTCCATTAATGGGACTATTTGTTTTTCAGTTGAAGCAGGCCGAGGTTGAGCAAATAACTGATAGACAAACTGGGATAAGGAATAGGTGGGACAATATAATGACTTGTGCAAAAAATGTACACTTGTCAAAATATGTAAACCAGATGAATGGTAGAGAAACAATTGCCAGAATGGGATAAGTGATGTAGATACTATACGGTAGTAAAAGGGAAATATCAAACAGAAATTGGATGGATATAGTGGCCTTTTCTTTGGCCAATCAATGAATTTGGTGAGAGCTATGAGCAGGGTCTGCCCCTGCGGCAGCCAAGTGCACCAGCACCAGAAGTAATAGATGCAACCATGGAGGAAGACTTGGCTCCCAAGCTTGAAGCACGAGCGTAGCTAGCTGAGGCTCCTGCTCCGGATGGGGTGAAGTAGGCACCGTTCAATAAGAGATCTCCCTCTGATCTCCAGTTCCAGCTCTTCCACTCGCCACTAGCTGTGTCCACTCTCTTTGTTACCTGTTTGTTCATGCAAATCAAGTATAAACAAGAATCAGCAAAATGCATAGGTGATGAATTGATGGTGATTGTACAAAAAAAAATGCACGAGAATATTTGAGATAATACCTCCTTTGCAAATGGGTTGGGTGGAGCAGCGTATCTGTTCCCCTGGCTGTTGATGGTGGGGTTTGCACTTCCACCAATGGCATACATTTCCCAGTGCGTGTAATCATTGTTCACCACATGGAAATACCCATGTCGACACCTTGGCATTCTCTGAATAAGCCCCTTTCCAAAATGGTTGTAAGCAATTGTCACTTGCATATTCTTGTCCCTAGTGTACGAATCGCTGTGCCCCAGCAACATCACCTGTAATTAGTCACATTCACAACAAAATTAGTTAGTCTTTCTGTCAATGAATGAAATTGGACCACCCAAAATTTGAGTCAAATTAACACAGACCTCATTGTGGTGGGCGAAGTGATTGTTTGAAATGGTAATGGCAGTAGAACCCATGACGGCATCAACAAGGCCATCAGCACAATTGGAGAGTGAATTGTGATCAACCCATATATGGCTTGACCCAAAAATTGATATGGCATCACCATCAGCCATTGTCCTCCAGCCATAGTGACTAGGGGAGCTCCTAACCATGGCATTACCAGTGGGTTTGCAATCATGGATATGGAGACCATGAATGATCACATTGGTAACATATTGGATAGTGATGCACCCTCCATTAGCAATGTGTACATTCACCCCACGGCCATCAATGGTCTTAAAGCTGTTCATTATCAATTCCTGTTTCAACTGTATCACCATGTCCCTCTTGAACACAATCCAGAGAGGCCTATCCTGTATGACAGCGTGGCGCAAAGTACCAGGTCTGGGGTTAACGGGGTCATCATCCGTGTGGTCGGTAACAACGTAGAAGCGGCCATCACGACCACCAATGGCATTTCTGCCAAAACCAATGCCACAATCTGCAAGGCGCTTGCGATTTTTGTGCCAGTTAGGGTCACAGCGCCAGCAGTCATCAATTGGATTACCGGTTCCACAGGAGAAGTAGCCCAACTTCCTTCTTTCAGTGTGATTGCGGATACTCCTGCAATGTATTAACATGCACTGTTACAACTACTATCAAAATTGTACCGCAAATGTTACCCTCCCAATTTTCAAACAATTGAGTTCATTATTAACCTTGCATTAGATCTTAATTGACTTGGGTCCCAGCGTAGAAATTGCTACAAGTTACTGTAGCATACCATCTTCCTCAAATAAACGACAAGTACAGTTAACTATATTGAAGCAAAAAAGCCGCAATGCAAACGGCTAGTTGTTAATTCCTGGGCTAGGTGTGTGTCGGTGGAGGACCTTCGACAGGAGTCCAATCTGTCTGGCTAGAAACAAGTATCATGTAATGACAAAAGAAGTACGTATTATGTCAAATCTCTTGGGTACATTGGATAGCATTCCGTTGAGTTTGATATTTAGTGAAAGAGTAGCCCAAGAAGGGTGTTATGTTGTAGAGGGTATGTTATTTTTGTCATTTAGCAACACGTGGTTCAATCTTGTCGTAATACCCCTGAGAGAAATGTTAACACACAAGAGTAATGATTTGCCTAGTCAATTTTGCTTCAGATCTACCTACCCAACCATAAATTTCCTTACAACCAACTCATGAAATTCTCTGTAAAGCAAGTTACAATGTGATAGACAAATTTGAATGGTCTAGAGTTTTATGTAAGTAGTAGACCGTGACAGAGACGCAAGAAATTGTGAGCGCGAAACACGGAAATCTGTGAGCAGTGGGAAGTGGAGAAGGCTCTCTGAGGAGACAGCGTGAAAACGCAGACGAGAGAACGTGGGGGCTGATTCCTCAGCGGTGCAGCCAGTTCCCCCCGGCTAAAAGTGAAAAATCACAAAAAGACAAGGGCAAGATGGAGAAATCAACAGAATACGAAGTTACACAAAAAGAGAAAATCAGAAAAGTGACCATCATTGAAACATGTTGGAACACTACCAGAAACAGTAACTGGGATTAATAGATATTTGGTGGGTTTGGTTAATAATATTAATAACAAGGAGTGAAGGACCACCATGCATGCTACCCTATTGACTGAACTACCACATCCCCACCTACCAATTCCCTTTAGTTAGTAGTGATTTCAGTGGGATTTCAGGTACCATAAATACCCAAATGCAATTCAAGTGAAAGAAAGACTCACATCTCAACCATTGAAGCAATTTCTTCTGGATTATCCGCTGCATGCTCATTCAATTCCTCAACCTCAACCTCAACCTCTTCACTCCTGAAAACAACCGAACAAACACATTTTAAAGCCCATTATTTATCTCACCACCAATATATCAATTAAATATTACACGTAAGATTAGAAAAATAAAATAGATTAAAAATTAAACTTTCCAAAAAACTCATGACATAAAGGTTCGAAACGTGTCAGTCGGACGAAGAAGGTAACGACAAAAGGATAATGGACATGAGGTACACTGCTCAAGAACGAGGCCAGTAACTGTCCAGTAAAACCGTTAGAAGAGCGTTGAAGAGAGAGAAACTCCGGGGCGAACCGTCGGGGGCAATTGGTTAAATTACTAAAACAACCTGAGCGTTTGAGAGGAGGGGGTCGTGTGTGAGGGTAGTTAAGGATAAGAAGGTCAAAAACAATATGGAAGGTTTTAGGGATTCTGTCATTACATTGCAAAGACGGAATCCCAAGGAACCGACCGGTCGTAACAAATAACGGAACAAACGATCCAGATCTAACGATCCAGATCTCAATGGCTGAGATCGTTAGTTATTAACTGTTGGACGGGTGAAACAAAACCATATGCGACGGTCAGAAGACACGGCTCAGATCGATTTCTATAAAAGATATTTTTAGTGTTAGGATCTACTTTGGTTGGTCACTGAATTACCTGGCTGCCATTGCTGAGTTGGTTGAGCTCTGCTGCAACTGTTGTGTTTTCACTTTCCTGTAACGTAAAAGTAAAACATATTAGAGCTTGAAAAGTAAAAGTGAAAATAAAAGAATAGAAGCGAAGAGGAAGACGTAGAGAGAGCAGAGAATTGAAAGTGTGAAATGTCGGTGAAAACAGTCGGTAACGGAGTATCGGGGCGCCGTTTTCATATAAATCAGAGAAAAACCAAAAAAAAATTCCATGATTCTGAAAGGAAAATTTACAGATAGTCTAAAAATTTCAAAACATAATGTGGTTTGTTTATAGATGAATTTGGGAATCAAAAGCGAAGAAAGACATTAAGAACCTCTAGGAAAATCCAACAAAACATGAAAAACAAAAGCAAAAGTTGAGTAAGATTTGGAAAACGAAGAACAGAGTAATGCAGCTGAATTTCGGCAGTAGAAACCGAGAAAAAGAAGAGAATTCAAGCGAAAGAAACCTTGAACTTGAAGCAGAAACCGCGGAGATATCTTCGTTCCGTACAATCGCGAAAACTCCGACGGAGAGCATAAAAATGACAGCCAAGCCAAGAAAAACACCGCGCTGAGTCACAGCCATTGTACTTTTTCTCTCACTTTCTCACCTCCAAACAAACACTTAACAGAAGAAAGAAAAAGAGGAGACGAGTGAGTCAGGGTACTGGGTACGAGCTTCGACAAAACGACCTTTTTATAGAGTCCATCGCTAACGTAACTGAACAAAAAATATATATATATATATTAAAATGGCCCATCCACTTAACGCCGTCAGTTAACTGTAACGATCTTCGGTCTTTTGGCCGTGGTTAGGTTTAACCTTAAACAAACTAACCCCTAACCACACCATCCTCTCGTAACCACCTCGCTAACGCTAACCGCCCCCATTCATGTGCCAACTCCGTCCCATTATTTCTACTTTACAATTAATTTTCTTATAAATTAGGAGAAATTTAAAAAATTACCTACATTAAAAATATTACTTTTATAAAAAATATTTAAATATTATGATCCTATATAATAAATTGACAATCTATTTTTTTTTAGAGTTAATATCTAACATGTCTACCAAACAAATATTATATATATAAATAACCAAATGTTTATTGTTAATAGGAAGGAAATTTTTATTAAAAAAACTAACATAAATTTATAATCATTGATCTATAAAATTAAATAGTTAAGATAATTGATGAGTTAAAATCATTAAATTTAATTTTTTATTTTCAATCTCAATCATTAAATTTAATGAGATTAAATATCATAAATTTTGTTCGATAATTTGTATAAAAAATGTGTTAAAATACCTATTACCATTGTTAATATCAGATGGGAAAAGGACATATTTTATGTAAGTCTATCAAACTGTAAATAAAATTATAACATTTTAATTTTCAGCATATGTCACAATTCTTTATGCATTAAATTATAAGGAAGGATTTTTTTCTTCCTAATTTTTACCTGTGGGGAAGGGAGTACTAACTTCTTAACGGAAGCCGTTACTGAGGTTTGGGGGTCCCTACGGGGGCAGATGTCACGGTTTTCTGCTGATTTTGCGGTATTCGATAAATTGCGTTGCGTGTGTGCGTGAGTAGAGAAAATAATAAATTAATTAAAAACAAATAAATCACGAGGAAATTCATTTTGTTTTTAATTTAAATTAAATAATTTACGAGTGACGAAGATTTGTTTTTCCAGGCGCTAATCACGGCCAATAAAAGTCATTTCGACTCCAAACAGGGTTCAAACCCAACCAACAATGGAAGTAAGTATATTCACTATATCCCTTGCTTCCGTAACCGCTGGCTGCTTCTAATGATTTTTCTTGCATGCTTTCCATTTTTCTTAATAATATTATTGCTTCGGGATCAAGGGCTTGTTTGTTTTTTCATTTACGTAACAAAATAGCTTTATCAAGTTACGTGACGATTTAAATGGTCTTAATTTATGGATCTCACCACATTAGGATACATATATATTCCTTTAAAAATCTTAATTATTAGGATTTTATGTGAATCTTTTTTTATATTAGTTATGTTTGATAGATTTCCATAAAAATATTACGTAATTTCATTTAATAATTTCTAAAATATCTACCTTTATATTTTAAGGATCTTTGTGTTTCAAGAAAAATCATAGTTTATATAAGGCATACGTTGAAAAAATATATGAATTTAATAATATTCCATATAAAATGTATATCACAAAATCTAGGATGAATATAAGAAAAATGATGAGAAAACTTCAATATATATAACGAAATTATGAACAATATTTTCTATATAATTAATTTCCTTTATTATTTTTTTAATGAATATATATTTCAATTCTTTTGCTAATGATATTAAAATTTTTAAAAATTAAAAATTAATAAAACATATATTTAAGGATTGTTTATAGTCTTTTCTGCAAAAATGACTAATTGTATCTATATATTGTTAGTCCATTAAAATTTGATATTCATTAATTTAACTATTTATATTGACTTAAAAATATTATCAAGGTTCAACTATTGTTTTTTTTATTTTTTAACTTTAATTGTTGACATTCATCTATAACTATAGAACTTAATTTTTTTTTAATAATGTTATAAACATCGGATTGTAATGAATGAACAAACATAAATTAATGCCTGAGAATCAAGTAAATAAATAAATAAATTATAATATTCTACTCATTATTAGATTATGAAAATAGTTAATAAGCTTCTACTAGTTTATTTCAATAAAAATATTTGTTGGATTATTTAACTTTATTAAATCAACCCCAAATTTTGTTACATCAATATCAAGTGTTGAAATACACGAAAAAGGTCTATTATTGCCAAGGTTATTAGATATAAATCAATCACATCATTGATTGTGAGTGAATTATATGTATAGCCTATTTAATTGTTTCATTATCCACTTAGAATTGACATTTTGATATGGAATTTGAGTTTATGATGAATACATACATCAGCATCAACTTATTAATTGCAATGTCAACTTGTAGCATAAACTTCTTCCTATTATAGGTTTTATATTAGAAACTTTAATTACTACTTTAATTTAACTTTAACCGATTTCAATTGTTACTAATTAAACTCCTACCCATAGTGCGGGGTGTTGACTAAGTAAATAATTTTACTGAGTACCATGGTATAGAACTAGTGCAGTTTTTAAAGATTAATGCTATATTTACAACCAATTACTTATAATCTGAGTTGATAAAAATTCAATGGAAGAGTAAAAAACGAAAATAAATAAGAGAAATTACAATATATAGTAATTATATCTGCAGTAGCATTTTGTCAACTTAAGTTGTAGAAGAGTTGGTGTAAATGGGTTGTAGAAGTAATATTATTCTTAGTTAGATTATCATTTATTTAAAAAATTTATTATGTTATGGATAAAATAATATTAATATATTATCTTTTTGCTTAGAATGCAATAGTAGCATTTAGTTATTGTCATAGTCAATTTGAAAAGAGAAAACTTGTCAAATGTGGACTAAATGTAGTGATAAAAGATACTAAAGAACTAAGGCCACTCATGTGAGTACATAAGCAACCAAATGTCAATCTTGTTCTAATCTAGCATTATTCCTCCCATCGTTCCATGCCATGACACATACATCATAAATTGAAGTTCTAGAAAATTAAAGCTTCATGGGTAAGCAAGGCAAGCTATAGGGCTTAATTTGTTGGTTTTCCTTGATGTACTTGTTAATTGGAGCAAAGGCATTAAACGTGAGTTTGATATATCAAATTGTTTCACTTTTCACTTTCACATTTTAAACGTTTGATTGATTGATGAGTAGTTCTCTAAGCTTGCCTTGTTGGAACTAATGTGCAATTTCACCTATTAATTAATATTTCCAACATGGGATTTGATGCCGGACGGAGTTGGCCTTGTAATTTTCGCTATTTCATTTCCTTTCATTTCTTACACATTGGTGAATTTGATACCAAAACCCCTCAATATCGCTTTATCAACTCCATATATACATGGCTAACAGGGCAACATATTATATATATATATATATATATATATTATAATGAGCGCATCAAATCGGAAAAGGCCCACTATTCACATAACAAGATTTTGTATCATATTTTATATTGTTGCCACTTGCAAACCAATTATACCATACAAGAAAACATCGAAATTTATGTAACTTTTTGTTATATTCGTATAAAAATTAGTTGGCATTTCATGGTATATGATTTGATATCCATTCGAAATTGTATAAAAGCTACTATTATACATTATATACGTAGGTATCACATTCTGTTAAAGATTTTAAAAATCTAAGCTTACCCTCTTTCAAATTTATTAATTAATGACGATTATTTAATTATGAACATTTTTTTTCTGATGTTTCATTTTTATTATTAGAATTAGAAGTTAGAAGGGAATCAATTTAAACAGTGGTCGAGGCAGAAAGTAAAGAAAAGAGAAGTGTGCCTTTATGGCGGGAACAAGCAAGATTTTAAAGGATCGTGTCAAGGGAAGAAGATGTTAAATCCAAGGAGATAAGGATATTAATCAATAATTAAATTTGGGAAGGTACAAAAATGAAAAAAAAAAAAAGTAATGAGCATGTATTTGATTTTATCGAGCCCTTCACTCACTTGAGTATTTGGATATTTATTGGAAAAATATTGTAGTTTTCAAAAATTTAACATTTGACTTTTATATTCCACTTATTCAAATCATCGTCGGGTCATTAATGCAATTTTTCTTAAAATGTTGAGGATAAAATATAAATTTGAAAATATTATGGGTCCAAAATAATTAACTTAAAGTTTAGGGATGTCCTATTTACGACCCTTTTGGGGGGCAGGATTATGTTCCCATGCAACAACCGAGTGGTTCCCATCATAGCAAGTTCTCACGCTTTGCAAGCAGAAGTCTAATTCCAATTTTACCTGCGTTGTCATACGAACAAAAAGGTCTAACCAACATCATCATCATCCATCTACTTGGTAGAACAAGGACCATTGATTGTGTGGACCAATCTCGCGTGGGTTAGTTATCTGTTTTTGACTTTTTGAGTTAGGAAGTTAAAATGAATCATCAAGCTTGTGACAACCATACCGATAATTACATCAGACCCAGGGGTGATTTATGATAACAACAATCAACGGCCTTGATTTGGCAGGTGGATAACAGAGATTATTTGGGCAATCAACTAATGTTGAAGTTAAATCATCATTTTGGTTATTGTTAAATGTTAAATGTTCTTATTTGCAATGTAAAAATCCAATTTGGTCTTAGAACTTCCCACTAATATTTGCAAATTTTTTGCTTCAATCACGGGTTGGTTAATTAAATGCGAAAAATTATAGAGAGAGGCGCACCCCGCAAACCCATCAAGCAAGAACCAAAATTTCAGGCCTTGACGAACACGCGAGAGAGAGAGAGAGAGAAGTAGAGAAGGTGAGGGCTAGAGAGGGTTGCAACACTTTCTACTCAAATTTACAACTTTACAGAGTAAAGTAAAAGCTAGATTTTGTAGGGCAAGTTTTGTTAACTCAAAATTTGGCGGGTCTATACTATACCCAATATAGCCTTTATTTTTATCACTGGCAAAGGTAGAATTTGACCAAATTGTTTGCTTTGGAATGTCTTCGAGACACTAATTGAAGGAAACATCTCAATTGACCAAAAATTCTAAGCATCATTTGGGCAAGGTGATTGGTTCTCGCTTTTTACCTTAAAGGAAGATATATCTCTTTACTTACTACTAGTTTTGAACTCGGTTACAAGTGACCGTGGACCTAGCGCCTCCACCCTTTTTTATTTTATTTATTAAGTTTACCTTTAGGTAAGGAATTTAACACCCCCATCATAATTGTAAATCCATATTTTACTTTGGCATAAAAACTTGCTAAGAGTTTTAGTTTCTTAAAAAATATCTTAATCACACATTGTTTTAAGTTCTTGTTTCCCTTCTTTTTCAAAAACAAAGAATCGTATTTGGATTTGTATTTCTCAAAGTGAATTAACTGCAAATAATAGCTTGGAATAACTAGCTAATAAATATGGCGTAAAAGTTGAAACCAAGCTTATGTACAGTTTTTTAGTGGTTTGTAGAGTTGATTTCTCATAAATAATGGGGCGTGGGACATCTCATTAGGAAAAATTAACCAAAAAGAGAGGGGCTTCTAAGAAATTGACAATAGTTATCAAATGAAAATTGTAGGCCACATATATATAAATAAGCAACTTGCAAATGAAGATTATATAATGTAAAAGTGTAGAAACGAGAAGGATTAATATAAGGTAGCATGGCATGAACAAAAGTCATTATCTATATATATCTAGAGGAACATGCCCGTGTTAATTCAGTTAGGTATGTGCTTGAGAAAATACGAACAAGTAGTGTTATCAAATGACCCCAAATGTTCCCAAACAAATAAATTTAGCACATGAGAATCCATTTCGACCATCCAATATTGGAGTTCCAAGACTCCTCATTGATTTTGACACGTATTGGTAAATCACATTTAGATTTGATCTTAGCTCTAATAGAGAAACTTCCCATATGCATTGGATTGGATTTGGATATAATGACCATCGAATCGACGAAGCATGTGTTGTCCCATGTGCATGGTGGAACCATGTCCATCACCATATGTGGCTAATACTATATGTTACATTGTTCCCTTACTTTTCTTTCCTGTACGTACCACTCGATACAATGAAATAAATACCCACTTGTTAGCCAAATAAATAGACTCTAGAACTAATTAAACTACTCTAAAATTTGTGTATGCGAATAAAGCATATCTATAATTTGTAACGATACTTTTCTTCTTAAGATTTATTATAGTTTTTTTTTTAATCTTAAATGACGTGTTAAATAATATATATAACAATATCATCGGTACTTATTTTTTTACAAATAATATCTTATTATCTATAAATTTTATAGTAATGAATTTTAAGAAAAATGCTCCAAGTTAAAGTGTGGATTACAAAAATGACTCTTTCTCTGAAAATTTGCATGTCATGACCCCTTATTGAGTATTGGACAATATATATCGAGTGTCGGACACTATCAGATACCATCGAACACACCCGTTAGATGTCAAAATAAGGTGATAGCACGTAAATTTTTAGAAAAATGATTATTTATAAAGAAACCCCCTAATTTGAGTCATTTTTCAATTTTATGATGAATTTATGAGTATTTAAAAGAAAATTAAAAGTGAATTTAATTAATTTCTTAAAATTTATTACTCTTTTTTAGTAATCATATATTTAAATATCGAAAAATAAATAAATTAGTAATTATGATTAGGCCATATGCTAGATTAATTATCAATTTTTATTAATATCTTTAGCACAAAAAAAAAAAAAGGAAGAGCTGGTCAAATTCAATCGTCGTTTTCGTTGGATTATATATATCATCATCATTAATACTGTTCAACTATATAATCTTGGAAAATGAACTTTATTTCATCAATATTTTGATTAATCCACTTGGGTCATTTTTTTATACATAGTGTTTAGTCAATCATTTAAACGTCCATCAATTTACTACATGAAAGCTTCTAATTGTATCCTGAATTTCTTCAATACACACACGTAACGATTGAGACACATTTATAATATTTTACTCGAGTTTCCTTAACGCTTCTAGAAAATTTCGCAGTCATAGAAAATGACCGATTTTAGATAATAGTTTCAATTTGACAATTTGTGACACTATTATGCAAAACTTCCCCTTGAAACCATGTTCAATACACTAACCAGATCTAGTATTATTTATTTCAACCAAGAATGGTTAGGTCGTTGAGGCCAATTATGTATTCAATTCCCCTACGTGTGAACTTTTTCAATGATTTGGGCACCAAATTCCGAGTGTGATTTCAATACTTCTGGTTTTGAAATTTGAACAAAATTGGGAGAGTGAGTGCAGTGCACCTGTCCAATTCATGCTTGTTGAACATACGGTATTATTGCTGTATCGATATACAGCAAAATTGTGAATTCTGATAATATTTTCAAAGCATACGGTAGTATTGCTGTATCGATATACAGCAAAATTGTGAATTCTGATAATATTTTCAAAGCATATGGTATTATTGCTGTATCGATATACAGCAAAATTGTGAATTCTGATAATATTTTCAAAGCATACGGTAGTATTACTGTATCGATATAGGTATAAATCATTGAACAACAAGTATCCTATTTCTAAATGAATATTAATCTTTGCTCTTAATAAAAAAGAAGAGATTATCCTGAAACAAGATTGATGGTTAGAATGGAAAGTTAACTTCCGAGAGTCATGGCCCAAAGTGAGAGTAAAGGTGTTGGTTAGAAAAGAGCAGGTGGGGCCCAAGGAAGTCAACCAATCATAAATTACCAACCACAAACACCGACTCACCGCTTATTAAGGGACAGCTCAACTCAGGAATATATACGAAGAACAAGATTTACGAGAATATGAACTTTATTGGATAACAACTTTCATTCATCTATCAGCATTTCAATATTCTTTAACGACTTCTTTTTTTCTTCATTAATTTCTTTGTTCTGCTTCTATCTTTGCCTGCGGAGTGATTGGCGCTCCCTTTATTGGCCCTTCAAAACCAATGTTTTCGAAGAGGGTCTCGTACAATTGACGAATTCAACAGGACAATACCAGGCAAAGAATAGTCAATACTCAGTTTTAATGGATCATCTAATAAATATAATATCAAATAATAAATTTATTATCATTTCTTAATTATATATGTAAGATTCGATAATTGGATGTTTTGCTCGACAAATATCTACTATCATTCAAGTAAATTAACGATTTTATATGACAATTTGATAATAGAACGATTTATTTTTTAATTTTGCCTAGCGTGTTGCTTATGCAAGGCACATTAAGAAATTCAAAATTTGTAAACTAATTCGATACCTGATCAATTTGTGATATAACATGGGAAAATTCATTTCTTTATACTAGTTTTTGATTGATTGATTGATTGTTGAATTAAAAATTGAAAAGTTAGGTAAGTAATGCCTTTAAATTAATAATTAAAAAATACAGCATGTGACAGTGACCACGTGGAAGTACGGTAAGGTTGGTGCAACAATTCTAACGGGAAGAATCTTCAATCTCTAGCTGGAATAAAGCAAGTCTTATCCACATTACAATTACATAAGCAAGAGAATTCCAAATCCAGTTGGGCTTGAGTTGTTGACAGACACAAAAAAGCTCAAAAAGTGCTAATCATAATCATCATAAGCATACATCCTTTTTACAACTCATATTTTATTTAATTTATTATAAAACAGAATCAAACAATTATAAGATTAATTCTAATTAGGATTATGACTAGGCGGCCTAGACATTAATTAAGGTGTTACTTGAAGAAATGATTTTTAAAGAGGACCAAAATTAAGAGGTCGGTTTCCAAAATATTAATTACATATATTGAGAAAATGTAGATGCCATAAACTCGTTGACAGATCAATAGTTCAACACTCAATAACCTGTTGATCCTCTTGGGTAAGTAGGATAATATCGAGTATTAGTATCAGACAAAAAAATAATAATAATAAATTATCTTACTATTGGTCTAAATTTTCAATGTTTATATTATTTTCAACAAGTTCCTTAATTTTGGATTTTTTTTATTTCCCTTTAATTAAATTAAATCAATTGAGGGAGGTCAAGTCAATTAAGTTTGTGTAAATGACAAACACAGCCTACATTAATTTAGCAAGACCCCACCTAACCGCTATATTTTAAGCATCTTCATTAATGTCATTAGTTAGTCTTTATGTTCTTAACACAATTTCTTTACAAGGGAGCCAGTTATAGTTTGTTTCTTGAAGAACAATTTATGATTTTTATTAGAATGAAAATGATGTGGGTTGGGTTTGATACTCTTAGCAAAAAGGGGCTCAAGATTAGAAAATGTTAGCACTAATTTAATTAATTATAAAATAAAGTGATGAGAGGCTTTTAACGAATTATGATATCACCAGAATCAGTCGTTTGATTCATGATGTTGATCAAATTATAGAAACTAATTTTTGAATTATATAAGTGTGTGTATATATATATTTTTTTCATTTTTGGATTTTAGTAGTCTGAGGGGTCATGACTCCCCCAACCTAAACATGACATTATCATTACCATATAGTCCATTTTCTTATAGAAAAAACACTAAAAAGAGAGAAAAAGTGACAATATTCATCTCCTACGTAATGTTTCCAAATTTTTGATTTCAGGTTCAATGGGGCTCTCTTTGCATGCACTCTCATGCAATTAATTAACATCATATATATGCTCCAAATATGATTATAACTTTCAACTCAAGCATATTCATTTGTTGATGTTGGTGTGAGTGACTCTCAATTAAGAGGAATATTATTGATTATGAGCCCCATTAATCGGTATCTTTATAACAAAATCTTCCTTTGATAGCCCATCAAATATTATCTTGTTGGACTTGATGATCACATTCTAAAATAGTATTGATGAAAAGTGAGCCATTTTGCTATCCAACTAGCTAGCTACTAATTATAGTTTGTAATTGCCCAAATTCTAATGTAATCTCATTGCCTTAACCCCACAATCACATGGGTTAAAAATCAGCAGATTTTTGTATTGATTTTTTAATCTTCTGCTTGCTGATCCTCACCACCAACCAAAACCAATCGCAGACACAACAAGAACAAGAAAGTGGGCACCAAAATCTCCCTCAGAGATGAGCAAAATCGACAACTGATTATTACTCTTGAACGTGTTCTTTGACATTTATTAACTGTGATCATTGCATGTCCACTAACCATGATTGATTCTTCGTATCAACAATATAGTGTAAGCGGCCTTGTTTTTTTTTTTTTTTAAGAAATCTAAATGACTTTATATTATAAGAAAAATAAAATTCGAGTATCTCTCATTATACAAAACTGAATTGAATGATATATATTTATTTTTTTAATTTTGGTATATAAATTAAAATATCTAAAGTTACTATTTTTTACATATACACCTTTGTTAGTATATTTCATTTCTTTTTTTATGTATTAAAAATATTTATGAGTCAATATTTTGACAAAATTAATATTGAAGCATTTAAATATTTTATTATAAATTATTCAAAATAATAAATTATATTATATTTTATATATGTATTTATTTAAATATATATTATTTTGTAAAAGTTATATATAAAAAGGTCATAAATGAATTGGATATGAGCATTTTAGAGGGGTGACATAAACTATTAAAATATTTACATTAAAATAAAAGTAAAAATATTTAGTTTTTTTTTTCGTTTAGATAAAAATGTCTGATAATAAATCCTAAGTCCAAAAAAATATAGACAT
The DNA here is from genome assembly GCA_013180625.2 of Boswellia sacra. Taxonomy (NCBI): domain Eukaryota; kingdom Viridiplantae; phylum Streptophyta; class Magnoliopsida; order Sapindales; family Burseraceae; genus Boswellia; species Boswellia sacra. The sequence goes on along the minus strand of SNVD02010437.1, from coordinate 10,933 downwards.
GTCAAAAATATCTGACATACAAGAATAAATGAAATTCAATTTTTAGATAAAAAAACAAACACTCCCCCATCCTCCTTCGACTTTTTCTTTTCTATTTTCTATTTTTATTTGTTGTCATATTGATTAAGACCTTCTAATGATATTGAGTCTATAATAATTAAAGGTATACATTAATAAAAAAAAAGTTGGTAATAATGGATCCTTTGGAAGCATTTAAGTTATTAAAACACAAGGAAATATTAAAAAATGACTAAATCATATAATTACTCAGTGAATTGGTCCATAAATTGACTCGATCTGATACAACATGTACCAGATCATGGTAATTTATAGAAAGGAAAATTGGAAAAAAAAAAAAACTCAATTTAAAGGGCATGTTCAAAAAGTAACTATGTACCAAAAAATTTATATACCATGATTTTGTCTGATAGACCGATGGATTTAATTTTTTTTTTTTAAAGTTTTGCTATTGGACAATAACGTTTGATATCTTGATGCTTGTCAGATTCCTATTGCTTGTTGATCTGTTGATTTTAGAGCTTTGATACCTACAAGTCATTTGGATATTAATACTTGACAAATAAAAAAAAAAAAAAAGATCTGTCAAATAGGTTCATAGCATCTAAACTTTTAGTCCTAATCCAATTTTCAACTGCCCCATTCAGTTTTAGTTCTTTTTCTCAATTCTTTCTTTTTAGAACTAATCAAATAATGACTTGAAAATGAAAACGTTATGCCTATGAATCGGTATAAGCAGTCTTAAAATGAGTTGTGAGAATAACAAAACATCTCTAAGAACAACCGTTAAATTAGTGTGGATTAATGCATAGGTAAACCAAATTATAGTTACTGAATCGACAGCATTATATTTGGAATATATATGACAATTCTCTTCATCTTATTATGAATGATCCAATTAGTCTGGTTGTTCTAATTTATTAAAGAATCCACTTGTTTGACTAAATATATAGTTAATTACAATCATCAATAACTCCATTAAATTGATTAATTAATTTAACAGCTGCAATATTTTGAAGCAAGAAATGTCGTATGATCCAAGACTGCCCAACGTCAAAATTAATTTAATTGATGTTGCCATGCATGTGCTTATCAGCGTACACGATTTCCACTTATATATTATGAAGTGCAAGCACTTACTGACAATAAGTACTTCGAGTCCACGAGAAGACGAATTAAACTTTGTCTAACATTTTAAGAAAATTACGCAGTTGAGAAAGCTAACAAACCCTCATGAAGATTAACTTCACAAGAATTCTTTCCAATTTTTCATAAATTAATATTTAAAACAATCTTGTGATCGAATAAATCATGTTTCATTATTCGTCTAATGTTAAATGTAAAATTAATATAGTGTTGAGAGTTATTAATATAGTTATCTTTTTGTGATATAATATCAAGATGGTTCTCATCGATCATGACGTAACAATTAATTAATTTTCCATACATTAAGTATAATAATGACTATATATAGTTAAATTAGTCAAAACCATTGTGATGAGTTCACAATCTTCTAATATTTTCCGAGGATATTATTTTAGATGTTGATGATTTCAGTTAGGGCTACAAATAAAGTTATTTTTTCAATTCAACTGTTTAATTTACATCTAAATTTTAAACTCGGAAGATAGAAAATAAAAAGCCAAAAAGAGCAATTGTGGAGCCAATGGCCCATTGTCTAGCTAGCATCCAACTCCCAACTAACAATCATTTTCCAATCATTTAGCTCAAGAATTCTGTATTCCTGCAAAATTATTATCTAAATAAATTGTCTTTTTTCTAATTGATGAAAGTCAATTTTCATTCAAAATCAAATGATAAGAAGCTGGAATAAATGCGTAGTGCCGATGTTAATTGCTTCGGACTATTCCCTTATAATAAAGGAGATTAATCAGATTAATTTAGGGATTTTTACTTGTTTCGAAATTCGAATTAATGTTTTGTGTTATAGAACTACATTTCTAGTTATGAAATTGAATATGATTTCTAAATCATGTTCTACACACACACATTTATATAGACCCACACAAATAATATGATCACTAGTTTGACATGTTTATTTGCATTAATATACTAAAAACCTTTTGATCATTTGTAATTTCTGCGATCCTTAACGCATAAATAATAGCATCATTTTAATTCATTTTCTTCACTTTAACATGAATATGATACATGCATGCATTTTAGCATAAGCCTTTGAATGCGACTTCTAAATCATGTTCTTGGTACACATTAGGCAGTTGAAAAAATAATAATATAATAATCTTTGCAATTTTTACAGTACGGATTTACATTATTTAAAATTATTTTTTATTTTATAATAAAAATTGCAATTTTTAGCCAGGCATTAGTTAATTCACTCTATCTATATTATAACACAGATTTCACAAAATTATTTTATCAATTTTTCATTGATATAGAACTTTATTATAAATATTTTTATTAAATTTTGTAATACGAATAATCTATTTATGTTCATGGATATAGACAAATCCCAAGAGAACTAAAATGGTCGCAAAGTCGGATGCAAAATATCAGTTCAAATAAAAACATTTCTATTAAATACGAAATTTTATTCAATCAAGAACTGAATTATTTATATCCCTTTATCTTATTCTTGAACAACGACAGTAAAAATTTTGAATCAAATTAGACTTCGAAACACAAAAATAGGAAAGAAGAGACTGCATGAAAAAGTGTTAATTTTCACTTTAAATGAATATCATTAGCTTCTTTAAGCTTAATAAAGGTCAAGTCTTTTCACCTTTCAATGCAATGAATTCATTTGCTTGCTTGTCTATTTTTCACTTTTCGTGTGGAATAAATTTTTGATTTACTTCGTCATGTTAGTTGTTGTATTAAAGGGTGTACTTATTTGGGTCAATAGTTAATCTCAATCATATTAATTTGATCAGTTTAATTGATGATCGAATTAGCTTTGAGAATTTTGATATATCTTGAAGCAATATCATATATCCTTTCCAAAAGGACCCGTAATTAGAACAAAATATCGGCTTTGTTACAGAACATATTATGTAATTTGTTTGATTAAGAAAAATAAAAAAATGGATTTTAACATTTTATTTAATTAATTCTAATGCTATATTATGTCGGGAAATTTAAACAAACTTTAGTGATGATTTCTCACCAAACTTTGTTTTCAAATTCAGTACAAAGTATTTTTTAAGCATACGGCTCTAAATATTAACGTACAATATGGATGGTATGTACAAATTCGATAACAATATCATATCGGATTATACTAAAAATTAGAAATGATAAATTGATAATATTATTTATGCACTGTTCATATTTTAATTGTGTTACTACTTTTGTGCTGTACATGACTCAATGATCATGTGTTGTCAAATACTAAAATCGTTATTTCCATGACCTTATTGAAATATTACTCTCAACAATATAAAAATTCCTTGTATAATAATTATAATGAAAATATCATGCAGAATCAAACCCAACAATATCCGAGTACAAAAACTTGTAATATCACTCCAAAAATTTGTTTTAGACTATGTTGACGATTCCAAGTTGGACCATGAAAGAAGTTAATAACTTTTTTTTTTCAATATTGTTCGAATCTAAATTTTAAATGAATAAGAGAACACGTGGAACCAATAACCCATTTTCTACCTTCCAACCCCCAACTAACAATCATTTTTAAAATATCGGTAAATTTGGAAAAAAAAAAAGGGCTGAAATTGCATGGTTAGGCCTTCTAGTCTTTGGGCCATTGCTAGATAATAGCTCCTTAAAGTAAACTAAAAGCCCCTAAATTGCTATTTTACTTTTAAATTCAAAACCATAAACAAAAAATTTAAACACTAATAAAAATTACATAACAGTCTAAAACAAAAAGGAGAAAAAAAATCCACTACTAATACTATTTCCATAGGTATTCTTTGATGAAAAGAGTAGAAAAAATTTTATATTTATTATATGTAAGTTAACAAAGATGCAATAATTAATTAGTTGTGTCAATTTGTATCGAACATTATCATAGAACTTTTTACGTACAAACATGAAACACTGTTAGACAATCTCTAAATTACGTTCTAGATACATATATAGCATGATTAGTTTGACATGTTTATTTGTATTAAATATGTCGATAATGTGTGTGAAATATATATAACCTTTTGTTCATTTATAATTTTTTGGGATCTAATTCACATAAAAACATGATTTAATTAATTTATTCAAACGTAAATATAGAACATCCTTCGAATATCTTTTAAAAATAGAACGTTCCATCCATACATGAAATTCACTGTTCAGTACAACACTTGAAGGCCATTTGAAAATTATGATAAAGGAGCAATTGAAAGCAAATCACATGCCTTAATTAATCAGTGTTTATATTTAAAAAAATTAATTATTATTTACTTTGTTAAAAACTAACTAATAGACAATGCTCCATCTAAAACTAACTGCTTACAACTTGAGTTGACAAATATTCACTGGAAAAGAAAAAATGAAAAAGGGAAGTTATATATCCAGTAGCATTTTGTTAACTCAGATTTTATGCGCAGTTGGTTGTAGATAAAATATCATTCTTAATTTTAAGTCTAGATGGTTTATACGTGAAATTTTGAATCCGGTTAAGATCATTAGGTTTATATGAATGAGATTGATATATAATTGATTAGTTCATAACTCAAAATAAATATAAATTTTTTACGTAATTCATATCTAAGAGATGAAATAGCTCAACTATTAATGTTGAACCTTTACCTAATAACTTAAACTTTTAGCTCAAGTGATTACTTAACATGGTATTAGAAGTAAAGGTCTTGAGTTCAAATCACCTCATTCTCAGTATCTCTAGGCAATCATGCCACTAGGTAAGTCTTGATTTTGGTCAAGTGGAATGTTTATAGCTTAAGCTTTTGGTGATCAAGTGGAATGTTTATAACAATTAAAGATTTCTATAAATTTAGGAAGGGATATATATGATAAATTTCATAACTAATGGAACTTACACTATAGCTAATCTCATAGGACAACAACATCAATAAATTAATCAATCCTTTGCAAAATGAAAATTCAAAATATTAGAAAGACCACAATCTGCTGAAATCATGTTTTTGGAAACAATATTGAATACTCTTGTTATATTCATGTTTTCGAATTTATGAACTAAAAACGATTATAAAAGAACAACATCAAACAACCTCTGACTAACTAAATTTACCCTATACTAATAAATTTTATAATGTTATACATACCACTAATTGTTGTATTACAAAGATAAAAAATTATCTCCAACAATCACCAAATTCTCAACCTCTTGTCTCACTTTATGCACATATAAACATCATTTTAAGTACACAAGCACGTTTTGAAGGCTAAGAGCGCGCGCATGCGAATCGAGAAGGCTTGCCCAACAATGCCAAAGGGAAATTTTTTCTTTTCTTTTTTTTTTTGGCGCAACAGTGCATGTGTGGGTGAAATCGAATTCTATAATCAAAAAATATAATGATTGTATCTTCTTTTGTGCTTCATATTGATGTTCAGGCCCACAACTAGTTCTACAGCAATTGACTAACCAGAACACGCAAAATAATTTGTGACGTGGTGTTACGATCAATGTTAACTTGATAACGTTATTTGGGATGACCTTTTTAGATTTTTGTTTGGGTTAAAAAAGAGAAAGAAAGATGAAAATTATATCAACAGATAAAAATAATATCGATACGATGTATATATGAGTGGTGGGGCATTTTGCACACAAGAAATTATTCTTCGCAATTGTCTTAAAATGCTTTTATTGCTCAAATGCCCATAAAAAAGATTACCTGCGAGGACAAAAAGAGTTAAATAAGAGAATAAATTATTCCTCACGCTAATCTAATTTTTTTTTTTTAAATTTTTAAAACAATCATATCAGATCTTTTCCTCTTTATTTGCTATGACTATGAAGTTGTGTTTTAGAAACTTAAGTTTGCTCATCAGAATTTAATTGGAAGAATACCTAGTAATCAATTTTGGACTTTTTGAAACTCACTCAGAACAGTTTTTGTTAGACTTTGGAATTAAGTTTAGGTAGTACTCATCCTATAAAAGCCAAACTCTTGTAAAGATTGAAGTATTAGCGATACTTAATGAACAACCAATCGAGCTTTTGCGTCTGTGAAGTCGCTCGTCATGGCCTTGGCTGCTGGGAAAATTGCTAAGCATTACAAACCTTGTTAGTAGTAAAATAAGAGAGGAAGTAAACAGAGTTTTATGAGCATAATCATCCTTAGAAGCCTTTTAGATCAGGATTCAAATAAAGTGTTTGCATATGCATCAATAACCAAATGTCATTTTTCTATCATATGATCATAATCAAATTATAAAGCTTTCTATATAAAATATTTTTTGCTGAAAATTGATCAATTTATTTGTTTTCGTAAAATTAGGGTTTGATAAGATACAAAGAAGTACTCGAAGAAAAAGATGGTGTAGAAAGAATTTAAGTTGAAAAAAAAATAAATGACATTATATACAGTTAATAGAGACAATCTTAGAAATAATAAAGGGTGTGTAAAGCAAGACAATAAAAATTTTAGGGATGGTTGTGTTATGTTGGTTCTCGACGTGGCATGTGCATTGCATGAGGGATTTGTCATCATGTGATAAAAACATTAAATATGGATATTTTTCTAATCTCATTTATTTTACATATATGTTTTGTATTAGGAGAATTTTAATTAAACTAGGATAAGTTTTGATTTGAAATCCTAGTTGAATAGGAATAAGTTTGGATATGATATCCTAGTTTGATATGATATCCTAATTAAATAGGAATAAGTTGGATTTGGAATCCTAGTTGAAATAGGAAGTTTATATTTGCATTAATTATCTCTTTATATTAGGATATAGTATCTTGTATCATAATTAGAAAATGAGAATATTTAATTGTCCTAATTCCTTTAGGAGTTTAATTATATATCTTCCTATTTTATTTCTCCTAATCCTAATATGATTTTGATTAGAGTTTTTACAGGATTTTTAGGAGATTTCGTCCAGGCATATCACTATATATATACAAAGTTATTTCTACATAACGGAGTATGCTATGTGGTGTGTTGTGTGAGTTGAGATTCAAGACATTCAAGGCATTCAATGCAAATTGAGAGAGAGCAATCAAGAGCAAGTTTGAGTGCATTTTTTTGTTTGTTTCTTATGTCTTTTGTAAAGCTTTAGGCTTTGATTAATTGTTATAGGTCGTGTGAGCTTAAGGGAGTTGAGTAATCACATGTATCTATACCTGATGCGTTCGAAACTAGCAAGTATACTAGTCGCACAAGTAATAAAGTGATGAGTAAGATATCGTTCCCACGAGGATTGATTCTAATTGAATTTGTTATTCGAAAGCAACAATAAACTAAATGAGGGGGGTTTTGTTGATTGATTAATTAGATGAAATATTAATGCAAGTAAAGAATAACAAAACAGAAAGTTAATTGGAGTGAAAACTCAATGAGAGAAACCTGGTTAAGGGATCCTTCTCTACCACAAGATATGGATTTGCGAATTAATCATAGAATTGTCATCCAATTACACCATTGAAATTATCAACCGTAGATAACAACAAGCTCTGTTATCCCAATCTTTCCTTACTTTGTTGTTAAATAAAACAAGCTGTTTATTTAATCTCTATCCATTAAACAACCTAGAACAAGCTCTCTGAGTTTAATTCAATGGATGCATTATGATAAGAAAGATAGGTTGATCTAAGCAATAAACACACAAGCTCGGATTATTTACTTAGGTTATATTCTCCAATTGTAATCTCTGATCACAATTTTGCTACTAATGATTAGAAATTCAAGACAATTACGGATCAAGATTTCTAGTCTAGCAATAGACAAATCCAGATTATATTCAGTTGGCCACTCAAATACAATCAGCAAGCAATCATAAGCATTAAATATGGGAGAATACAAGCAACTTCAATTAGAGAATTGGATAACAATTCCTTACACAATCAACTTACAAAAACCATATCAGGGGCTTTGAAATCACCCTCAACCAATTCAGATTCAGTTACACATGTTTAAGAACGTGGTAAATACAATACAACATGGAGACATTCCAGAAAATGAAAGGGAAGGGAAAAACTTAGCAAATTTGATGTAATTCTCTTTGGATTGTAGTTCTTCCTCTTTCCAAGCTTCCTTTCTCCTTCAAGAACTCCAAGAGATGAAAGAATTCCAGAGCTGCAGCCTCCACCACGTTCTCCCCTCTTCAAGTTCTCAAAATAAAACCCTAAAATGTGTTTAAATACTCTGCTACAGTGACTTGCTACAGTGTCCCGTATTATACATGCTACAGTGACTTGTGGAATTATATTTCTATACATCTCACACTGTTTTGATTACAACTTTTGGTACACTGAATGGATTTATAAACCGTAAATTTCTCCAGAAAATAGACTTCGAGAGCTTTCCAACGGTATATAACATGTCATCGGGTTCATTGTATATCAATACAATTAAATCCGAGAAGATCACTGACTAGCAGAGGTGAAAATGAAGGGTTTTACTCCATTTTTGTGCAAGTTGCTCCAAAACTCCTACAAACATCAAAACCACACAAAAACATAAAAATACCAAGGAATATAGCAAAGAAACATGGACGAATTGATATAAAAGTAATACATAAATAGACACCTATCAAATTCCCCCACACTTAGACTTTGCTAGTCCTCGAGCAACTAAAATGATACGAAACAAAACTAAACCGAAACAGAATCAAAGAAAAATTAAAACACACAAATGCTTCAACTTGCAAATAGGCCTCAAAGATTGTACTTAATTATAACCCAAGGAAAACTTCAAAATAATGCACTTGATCAAGAATTTTATCTCAAAGATTAGTTTCGCTTCACTTCAATTCCTCAAGTGTGTGTGTGTAGAGCCATTCTCACCTAATCACTTGTAACCCGGATGAGTTTATGCATAAAAATGAATCATATTTAATATTGAAGATGTGTGTATAAATGAACTCCATAGGCTTGCTTTCAAGTCACTCTCCACTAATGTAGACATGCACAACACCAAGGATCAAGTAGGACTTTATTAAGCTTGTAACGTTTGGCTTGGGTGAAGGTATGATAAGGATAATAATTAGGCTCAAATCACCCACAAACACATAAAATCATTCAATATTATGTGGAGCTCAAGCCCATGACATAAAAAATTCATTCTTATTCATCAAATGACTCTCCCAAACTTATTCAGAACACTCGAACTCTCTTTTTTTTTCTTTTTTTCTTTTTTTTTTTTTTTTGTAGAAAGCAAAAGAAACTACACCCCCACACTTTGTTGTTTCATTCTTTTTAAGAACGCCCAAGGGTATAGAACTCTTTTTTTTTCTTTTTTTTTCTTTTTTTTAACTGCAATTCCACTCCCCCACACTTAAACAATACATTGTCCTCAATGTTTAAGTACGTGGAAGATAAGTACTCTTTTTTTTTTTTTTTTTTTAACAAACATAATAAAACTCACTTGCATTGCTCATGGCATAATCCAACCTCCTCTAACTTCCCAAAACCAGAACATAGCTCAAAATGTAATTGCGAATGATTTTCATGCTCATAGGTAAGGGATAAACTGTTTGGAACAAATTCAATTAAGGTTAAGAAATCTTTTAGTGAGTTAACAAAGAAAAAGGTTTACAGAGGCTCAAAGGGGTAACTAGGGATCAATTTTAATCAAGGTTGGCTCTTAAGGCTCAACGGTCCAAAGATGGCCTAAATCATTTCCCTAATGTTGCACAGTCTAGGATTTCGCCTCGAGTGACCATCAAACAAGTTCTAGAATTCATTGAAATCTGAAGAAACACTTAAATTATATAAACTTTCTCTAAGTGAACAAATAACTCAGTGATAATAGCTCAGTGCTCAATGTTGCGCAAGGAATCAAAAGCAAAGCGAAAACCAATAAACATTTCAAGCACACAGATCCATGCATCATTTTTCATTTTCCAAGAGTTATTCTTAATTCAATCATTGCCTTATCATTGGCCCATAAAATGCAAGAGAAGAGGTACGTGGCATTGTTACACCTGAGTCAAGATTGTATATTTCAACAATCCTTAGGAACCAGTAGCCCGCAGGCTTAAGGTTTCCAGCCTATATACCTTTATTATGAAAGAACAAAACAAGAAACAAGACCCTTCAAACAACATGAAATAAATAAACTACAGATTTATGTAGAGAGAATGCGTTTCAAGGGTTAAAGAAACCCCATATTCTGCCATTCTCAGGTTTTTCCACAATTGTTTTTTTTTTTTAAATCAAAACTGATAAAGATAAAAACACATAACCACTCTAAATTATGCAAAACTAAACTCACTCATAAAATAACAAAGTTCAACAAGTCAGCAAACAAAAACAAGTTAGTTAGAATGGGTCTACAAAGTTTAGAAGTTAGCCTCCTTATTCAGCCATTATGGATTGAAGAGATCTAGAATGCGTTTCAAGAGGAATTAAACTTTTTAAGCCCCACTCTAAAAGCCATGATTAGAAAATATTACCTGGGGCGAAAGAAATAACCTGAAAAAAAAAACTCAAAAGAAACGACATGAAAAATCTCAAATAAACACACTAAAAAGAAAATAAACAAAAACGAAGCAAACCAATAGATAGAGATTACAGATGGAGCGTTAAATCCAGTCTACGCCTTTTATTGCCTTCTCCAAACCAATCTATCCGAGCCATTTTTGAATCAGGCGAATAGACGAATTCTTGTAATTTGTCAATTAACTCCCTGCAGTTGAAGCTGTAACCAGGATTTGCCTCGCTGACTGTGAGATGAAGTTTTTTTTCTACTGCTTGATCAAGAAAAGACAACAAACCATCAAAAAAATTATTGACATTTAACAAACCATTGGGTTTCCGATGGATGTT
>SNVD02010434.1:0-46166 GCA_013180625.2 Boswellia sacra | reverse complement strand
TTGATTAAATAGCTTGTCTGATGAATATAAGTATTAGATTGTTGGGATTTTATATAAGTATTCAAATAATTGATGTTATAATATAACAATGGTATTGGTTGTTACAACTTACATGGATAAAAATGAGTTTATTTGGGGCTTTTTTTTTTTAAATTTCTTTGATTGAATTCTTTTCATTAAGTTTTCGCATATGATTTTTTAAATAGATATATCATTTATATTTATACAGTAGTTAATTAATTTAGTTTAAATTTATTTATTTACTTTACAATTATTAAAAAAATTATAGGATTGATTTTATTTTTTTTCATTTAACTTCTTTAATCGAACTATTACCATTGAATTTTTATATTAAATTACCTATTAAGTCAAACAAAATATTGATATAATATTTTAATATAAAAAATATATTTAAGATATATTAAATGTCAATATAATCAACTAATAAAATCAAGATTTTAGTATTTTCAATTTAGATGTTAAGTTTTATAATTTGATTTTGCGCCCTCTAAGCAAAGTTTCTGGCTCCACCACTAAACACAGTGTTAATTGGATGGTAGTTGGATGTCGATCTTGTAATGTAATGATGAAAGTTTTTTGAATCATCAACATTAACACGTGGCCTTATCGCAACATATTGTCTCATCACAATGATAAGGCTAATATTAATAAAGGATCCTAATTATATAACAGCTAAATGTCTTTCTTATAACGATGTAAAGTTCTTTTAATTATCACCGTTAATATTAAAGCGTGGCCCTATCTGTCTGTTAAAGCTTATAACATTGCAGCCTCATCACAATGTTAAAAGCCATGATTGATAAATGGTCTTATTCATATAGTGATATGATGTCTATCTTGCAATGATGCAAAGTTTTTTCAATCATCACTGTTAATTTTAAAGCGTGACCTCGTTATAATGTTGAAGATTATAACATTGTGGTCCTATCAAAATGTTAAAAGATTATCCTCCTTGTTATCTCTCACATCTAAATATGCTCTTTTTTTCAAGTGTATTAATAATAACTGATAAGGTTTGTGTACTTTTATAATTATTATATATGAAAACTCCATAATAATGAATAAATCAGTTAAATATTATTTAGAAAAAAATAACTATAAAGTTATAATTGAAGGATTTTTAATCATGATTTATTGTTAGAAAAGAAATTATAATTTAGTTGTCCCATTCTCTTGTCGTTTTATCTCCTCCATCATTCACTTTCTTCTTCGGTAACTTTTCATAATTGCATTCTTCTCATCTTCCTTTCCTTCACCTCTTCAAAGCTGGATAACGGGTGTTTTCTTTTATGAATTCAATATTTTTATTTTTAATTAAATTTAAGAATATATAATTGATTTTAAATTATTTTAAAATTTGAAAAGAATATATAGTTGAGATTGAATATAAATTATATTGAAAAATATACAGTACAGAAAACAGGATTTGAATTCATAAAAAATCATAAGATAAATTTAGGGATGAAAGTGTTATTTCAAAAAATCTTCAACTTTTTTGATCCGTTAACTAAATTCCAAGGGTGTCCAAGATATCAACCATACACTGCAAGTCTACAACATCAAAAGAGACAAAGAAAACCGGTGGCGATAGAGAGATCGCCACGTCAACATACATTCGAGAAAATATCAACCATGTACACGTCACACACGTAACAACTATCTCTCTTTTAATTTAATTAATGGGACTCAAATTCAATCCATCCACAAAAGCGAGCAGACACAACCTCTCTCTTCCTTGATTGCAAATCAACGGCTCTTTTTCGAATCGTCCTTCAATAAATAGTTGACGGACTCACAATTTGGAAATTTCAATTAAAAAAACAAAAAATCAAAAATTAAAAAACAAAGAAAATAAAAATAAAATCATTTTGGGCATTTCGTAATAAAACCAAAGTGATTATATTATGTGCATGTAAGGACCCAGAAAGAGGAAAGGGGCCGGTATTATTCCACTTCCCACAATTTGTTACAAAATAAATAGAATTGAACAGACGTTAGGGTTTGGTTTGGTTTTTTTTTATCTCATAAAAGGATTTGAAAAATAAAAATCAAATCAATAGAAGAACGTTTACATTAGGGCACATTGAGCTGTGATGCGATTTGTGTCCTATAAGCTTTAGGTCAGATTTTTTATTTTTAATTTATTTTTAAGGGGTTTGCAGAGAATGGAATTTGCCGTTTCCGACGAGCTGTTAGGCACTTTTGTTCCCATTTTACTGTATTGGGTGTATTCAGGCTTGTATGTGGCTCTTGGATCCTTTCCTAAGCTTGAAGATTATAGGTTGCACTCTAGAAAAGATGAAGATGTCAAGAATTTGGTATCTAAATCTGCTGTTGTCAAAGGCGTTCTTCTCCAGCAATTTGTCCAGGCTATTGTTGCTATTCTCTTGTTCACGGTTCGTTTTTATCATTTCTACATATCTTTCTCAAAATTCGTTTTTGATCCTTTCTTCCGGTTCTCTTACTCGTTTGTTCACATGGGTTTGATTTAGATTTTTGATTTTTATGCTTTTTCACATAGTTTATTTTCCTTTATGTTTTTATCTTCAGTGACTGAAGCATGTGATATGATGATCGTTTGATTTTTTTTTTTTTTTTTTTTGGGGGGGTGCTTGTTTGTTGTCTGATTTTTAAGTATTTTAATCTCTTGGGCTTCTATTATCTGTTCCAACTGCTAACCAAATTTGAAGTTACTTCAGCTAAGCAAAAGCTGAAACCTTTTCTTCTAGAAGCTTTGAAGATGGATTTCGCGTATTTGCTACTGCGATTTGTTTTTGTGACCAAAGATAATAACTAGATTACTCAAGGAGTGGTTCAGTTGTGTAGTGTGATTGTGGGATTGCCAGGAACATGTTAAAATTTTAGGATGTGGTAGTTTGCGTGGCTTGTTTTAGGGGCAAATGATCATGTTGAATTTGCCGATTGCTTGTTACTTAACTTGTCCATGTAATGAATGTGGTAGTGTGATTGTAACTTTAGTCATCACAGTTTGCAAGCATACTTATGTGGTGAAATAATTATGAATATTATAGTAAATAAATGGAATATGTGCTCCATTTGTGGTTTAGCATGAGTACATTGTCCAGTTCTGGTATATATGCAATCAGTTGTATATCAACTTGTAAATATGTGAAATTAGATATGGAACCCAAAGATAGAGGCAGAGTAATCATTGAACTTGCTATGTTTAATTTAATTATTATTATTATTATTATTAAAAAATAATATTTTAGCTGAAAAACTTGATTATTCGATTTAATTTTTGGTGAATCTTGGTTGTGCATAGGTAACAGGCAGTGATACTGAGGGTGCTGCCGATCAACAGTCTTCCCTAATTGTTTTAGCTAGGCAGTTTGTTATAGCAATGTTGGTTATGGATACATGGCAGTATTTTATGCACAGATACATGCACCACAACAAATTTTTGTATCGACATATCCATTCTCTACATCACCGGCTTGTTGTTCCCTATGCATTTGGTGCTCTGTACAATCACCCCATTGAGGGGCTTCTGAATGACACAATTGGTGGAGCCTTATCTTTTCTCCTCTCTGGTATGTCTCCTCGAACGTCGATTTTCTTCTTCTCGTTTGCTACCATCAAAACAGTGGATGACCACTGTGGATTATGGCTTCCTGGAAATCTCTTCCATGTGTTCTTCAGAAACAATACTGCATATCATGATGTCCACCATCAGCTTTATGGTAGCAAATACAACTTCGCTCAACCTTTCTTTGTAATGTGGGATAGAATTCTGGGAACCTATATGCCCTATTCACTTGAGAAGAGAGCAGACGGGGGCTTTGAAGCACGTGCTATTAAAGATTACAAAGACGACTGATTATTATGTTTGGACAACGAGCAGTGTACAACCATTACCTGATTTTTTGCTTACCGATGAGGCACACTGTGATGTGTAATGTATATACATATATTGTTGTGTTTTATTCTCATCATTTTTGTTTATACGAGTTAATAATGAAGCTGAGATACGATCAAACCAAATGTATTATGTTGGAGTGGTAAATTTAGGTTCTAAATAGCTTTGTTATGCAATGAGTAGCTTGTCATTTACCGGATTTCTGTGAACCCTGCTTCCAGATTTTTTATGTCAGAATGCAACTACCATGGGAATTACTCTACAGCTTGTCAAACCTGCGCTTCTTAAGCTGCTTGTGGTATACTATATTTGAGCTAATATTGTTAAAATGGCAAAAAAATGGCTTACATTGGTAGCTTTGGCTAGCTTGTAAGTGTCGTAGTGTAGTGTCGTATAACTATCATGTTTAACTTGTTGCATGTTCTTGGATCAAGGCTTCACTGGTCTTCCAGTTGAAACACAATCTTTAAGAGTTCTAAAATGTTAACAAGGTGCTAGATTCTTGACGGGCATAATTTGTAGATATTAACGGTCTGCTCTCCATTGATCTGTATTGGAGTAATATAAGAATGAACTAATAAGGGAAATGAGCGTTGCAGTTTGGGGCATAACACAATAAGTTAGGTTACTAGTAATGTAATTATGATTTTTTGATTGTTACTTCACGAGACTGCCTATGTTATATCAATCCAGCATTTGTACTTACAGCTATTGATGAATAGCTGGAAACTACTCGATGTTGAAACTTGGAAGTCATCTTGACCTTTATTTGTTATAGGTTGCTTGTCATTCTTACTATTACTGCCTGCAATATCCCGTTCATTATTGAAATGGTCAGTGATACCTGGATTAGAGGTCTGAAATACCAAATTCCAAAGTCATTATTTTGAATAAGATGTGGACTGATTGAATTGATTGATGGTGATACAGTGTCCAACCAAATTGTATTATTAATCTTGCAAGGTCATGGATGTATTTTGTCTGATAACATCTCTCTCCTAAAAGTTTATTCTCTTTTCTTTTTGGTTCTTTCGTTATTGCCTTACAGGATTACAGTTGGAATTTCAAAGAGGGATTTACGTTCATCTTATTCTAGGCAACCTTTTTGGATGATGAATATAATCTTGGTCCCTTTCTGTGAGCATGCCCCTTTAAGCCTTTTCATCTCCCTATTAATTGAGGGGGTTTCCTCAGGTGGTCCATGATGGGTCTACAAACGTTATTTCTAGATGCATTTTTTAAACAGACACCTCACTTTATCACATTATTGACTCATACATATTAAGTGCCTCCTTGGCAACGTCGATTGATCTACTTGCTCGAACCACAATTTCTTCCAATTATAAATTCAGCATAAATTTATTCCCTTTTGTCTTAGATTTTTAGTATATCCTTTCTGCTGCAATTATGATACATCTAACTCCAATCTTACGTGTCCTGCCTGCTTCATCAGTCACATGGCTGTCCCTCTTGTTTGATAATTATATCCTGAGAGTTACACTGCGCAGCTCATCAAAGTGATGGTCGCAGAAGGGAATGTCTCTGCAGAACTGTCAGAGTAATGCTTCGGTAGGGGATTGCCAATTTTTAGATGATACCATCCAGTCGTTAAGTTCTGGAATGGACGCATTTTAAGGCAGACGGTCCTCAACAACAAGACAAGGCAGCGAGTAACCAAATTTAATACCGGTTGTACCTTCTAAAGAGGGGTTAAACCCCTCCCTCATAGCAACAAATAAAACAAGAATTTGTACTCTAAATATAGGCCATCTTTTAACAAGATAGGAGGAGGATTTCGGTACCCTGTTAAGTCTATCATTTTTCTAAAAGCTTAAACTTATAGAAGTGAACTTAAGTATTTAATTCTTTAATACGGATAAAACTGCTTTCGGAAAGGTTGCAGTGGCACAGCCAGCAGTCCTTGGTAACATTTTGGATCTTGCAAGTCGCTTAAATCTTCTTAGGCTTGAATTTTCTTGTGGGCATTGGCATGACTTCCCTCTTATTCCATAGAAGACTTGAAGTAAATGTGATTGAATAAATGATATAGAATCATGGGCCACCTCATTTATAAGGTGGTTCCGGAATTTATTAAAGCAGCCTACATTCTTCATGTGATCATAGCAACTTCTTTGTCATCGTAATTGACATTCCTTCCTTAAGGTTCGTTACTAATACGGATTGTGATTGGAGGGGTTCTCTATCCACCCATAATTTAATGCAGGAGGGAGAGATTTGACATGTATCAGGGAACACATAACACGCTTTTTGAAGCTTCTATCTACAGTTTTAAGCAATTTGTTCTATCTTTATTTGTTTAGTGCAGACTGCAGAATCTGTTGCTGATAATAATTTGCTTCTTCATACAACTTGGCAAGAGTCATCAATTCGGAAACTTGGATTTCTTTTCGTTGGAAAGGATTTGAAAGAACTTCCAAGAAATATAAATAAAATGTTGCCTTTTGTCTGTCCACTTTCTTCTCCTTTGTGCCGGTTAAATCTTGAACACGGACAAAGGCATTTGTTAAGGTCCTTGGATTCAGACTACTGTAGAATACGAGACCAAAAGCTAGATTTTTAGGCCCCTTAAGCATGGTGAGCAGAAGTGAAATTATTCCAAAAACATTTTAACAAATCGGACAAGTTCATCCGAAAACGCATGTTTTCCCAAAAAGATATTGCATTAGGAAACAACGACAAGAGATTTTTTATTGCCTGAAACTCTCTGATGGTCTCTTTAAGACTTTTTTGATATGTTTAATATTATAGAGAACACAAATCATACAGCAACTAATCTCAGGGAATTCACATCTAATACTAGTCACACTTGGTAGGAAGAAATAATTGAAACCAACCTCAGAAATTAAATTGTAAATCACTGAATGTACAAAAGATGAGAAGCACGTGGTGAGTGCGATCTAGGGAGTGAGCCGGTGGCAGAAAGAGCATTTTGCCTTGGCCTGGGATCAAATCCTGTCAGCTTAGTCTCAGTCTGAAACCTTGTCATGACAGGTGCATAGGAATCAGACATGCGACGCATTCGTGGGTCGAAATTTGCCTTCTGATTGGTTAAATGAGCATCTCCTGCAACTCCGACAGCCTTGTGACTCTTACAACCCAAAGAAATGCTGGGACGTCTCTTTGGCATCTCTGCTGTGGTAGTTCTATTTTTGGCATTTAAGGAAGTTGAAAATATTTTCACTGGACTTGTTGCAGTTGTTGGTGGCCTTAAATCTTCGCAATCCGACATGGTTGAGAAATCTGCAGCGCTGGCAGTGACTACACTCCATTCTATACTTGCCTCGCTTGGAGCATAAGCTGTCGGAGTTACACAGCCGGATGTGGCATCTGATCCTTGCCTTGCAAGAAAAGGGTTGGATTTTCCGGTCAGGCTCTCTATCTCGAACAAGTCTGAGCTTGCATCACTCTCAGTTTCATTATAGATTTCTCCTCCTGAAAGTTGAATCTCGTCGAGCCTTGGAGATGCATCCCAAGACAACATTGTTAGCCTCCTATCAAGGCTTAGAGACTTGTTTTTCTTCTCAGACACGGGGCAACCGAACACCTCTAGCGACTTTCTAGGCTTCTCTTCTTCCACTTCTTGGAGATTTACGTTAATGGGAAGATTTCCCATCTCAGAATTCATAGTTGGAAAGCTTAAACAATTCTCTCTGCTCACTAAATGATCCTCTTTGACAACTGAGCGCGGTTTATCCATCTGAACTGTATCAAGAAGTTGAGTAGCTTTGTTGGGCTCTGAAGAATTTGCTTTGCCTTGAACTATACCGCTGTCGGCACTTCTTTTGAAACTGCTTTCGCCAGCATGTTCAATATCAACAGAATCTTTATCAGAACATGAGCATTTACATCTGAGACTAGAGAGGAAACTTTTTCCTTGTCCTTTACTTGTCTTTTTTTGTGATGTATTATTCTTCAGAACACTCTGCAGTAAAGCGCTCTGACTGTTCCAGCTTGATTCAGAACGAACACTTGGAGTTCCTGTTCCAGCCTGAATTCTTGGTTTCACCATAACAGGGTCAAGTTTTCCATCTTTCACATAAAGGCAGTTCCTTGCACCAACTTTGACAATTCTTGGACTGTCATCCATTACTCCATTGAAGTATTTCTCAGCACTGAATACTCCAATCTCTCCATCTTCTTGTTCTTTCCTCTCCGGGAAATATTTCTCCTCTTGTGTAGCAATTGTAGGACTTCGATTTTGGCTTGGTGTTGCAAGTTTACATTCTAAGTTCTCTTCAGTGATATTCAAGTATGAAGAAAAGGAAGCATCAAGAAAGTTGTTATTATTACTTGGAAAAGGCAACGTTTGTGAGAGGCCGGTGTTGCACTTTGATGTTATGGTAATCATAGACATTGATTTACGAAAACTTTGCTGCAGAAAAGCTAAGAGAAGTGGAGAGAAAGAGCTTTGTAGAACAAAGAAACCTCAGCGGAAAGCACTAAACTACAAAATAGAAAATGAAAAAGACCCAACAATAGAAAATTTGGAACTTAAGTGAAGAATTCTAAAAAGAGTTTGAAAGGATATATATAGAGTACAAGTTTCTTGGCCTTAAACAAGCCTCAGGTCCCCCTAAGTTACCAAATGGAAAGAAACTAACCATAAGGAGCTTCAAAGCAATCAAGGGTAGAAATTAGCTAAGCAAGAAGAAATTTGAATGGAAGAAAGTTGTGAAATTTAGAGGCTACTAGGCTGCTGCTCGGCTCAGTGAGAGTTAGTTCTCTATAAGTAGGCTAATGAAACATGCAAGATGTTAAACGGAGTAGGCCCTTAAGCTTGTGGCCTAACTGAATTGGAATGCAACTGCGTAGCAACAGTGCTACGAAACTTGACACTATCCGGGAACAGCGGCTATATTAGATTTTAATTTTGCCTAACAGTAGGTAGTGTAGATTATTCTCTCTATACTGGTGGATATGATATCATGTTGCTAAGAAATTTCGGTTATCTTAGAGATATGGAGGATCATCTTGACATGTTGATCACAAGACTGGTAATTGCCAAAGATATTGACAGGTTGATTATTAGTATTAATCAGATTATCCCAGACATCGTGTCAATTCACTTGCTGTACTCTTTCAACAATTTATGGCATTATGGAGTGGTTCTGTCAATGGTCTTATTCCATGTTGTTACATGTTTTACAGCACCAATAATTCATTTCAATTCTGCTTCTATAACATATTTCAAAAGGGAAATCTTGCTTGTCAATTTTTGTCAACCTCTCTTTTAACTACTGCACTGATGCTGTACATGGTGAGTAGATATTGACATTTTCATAATCTGTATTGAGTTGTTGGACAGAGCTTATCAACTAAACAAGCAGATGGGTGACCTCTATCTCTTTATCAAGAGGAATGCTAGCATGACATGTTACATCTCATATCGCTAGCGAATGAGATCCCTGACTATTTATAAAGTTTAGATTAATTTCCTCTCCTAAGTAGATGCATTCTGGGTAAAAGACGCGCGTGTGAAACCTAAAACCGGGTAGACAATACGTACTTGATTGTGTTGCTATCAATTCTGTAGAGCCAAATGTTTAACAAGTTACGCTTAAGCCTTTGTCAAACCGATGCATGAATAGTCTGATAAATTTAGTAATGAAATGACTAGAACCAAACTGCAGTAACATGTTTTGCACAGCTAGTTTTGCAAGAGATGCCACATTGATAACATCCACGTACACCCAGCTTGCTTCTTGTCATGACTCTCAAGTATATTAATGAAACGAGAGGATAAGAGAGGCCAGAAATTGAACACGTACATACCATACCGGAGTTTCCAGCAGACAAAATACAATTCAGGGCTAACAATCTGGCCATCACAATCCATGCCATAAATCTACCACCCTTCCTTGATCTGGCTTAGAGAATTTTAGTCCACACATAAGTTGTACACCCATTTCAAACCATGCCCTACCAATACCGACACCGACAGCTATAGTCCCCCTTCATGTCTACACTGCCAAAGTCCAAACCGTACAGTTCAATAAGACAATGTTATATAATATTTTTATATGCCAAGCGATAAAAAAATAATAATTGAATTGATGGAGATATAAATCGGATTGGCTTGTATGTTTAACGGAGTGCCACAAATGGAAACAAGATACCCCACATCGAAAAATCACATGAGAAAACGCTGCTTAATTAATGAGCTGGTGCCCTCACAGCGTCGCCGAGCTCAGTAACGAGGGCTTGCAACCAAGTGGGGCAATAATGTGTTTGAACGCCGGTTAGGCTTGCCAGGAAGGACACGATGTAGTAATGCTGACCCGCCCAAGCCAAGAAAACAGTTGGGCCTCGTGGCCCAGGCGTAGGCCTGGATTTCGTGGGCTCCTAAAGCGGAGGGTACAGCGTGAGGCTGGTCACAGAGCAGCGATAACCTGCCGCTGTTGTCAGTGGGATGGATAACGGGTCGGTCCTCATCAAGTCCAACAACGCCTGGAAAGCCCCTCTCGGTTGGACAAACATTTTTTTTTTATATTTAAGGCTTTTTTATTAATAGATACTTGGACTTTTAGGCTTTTACCCATATTTTAAGCCTCTTTTGATTATTCAAATATTTGGAACTGGTGTATGAAAATATGACCCATTTAGTTTAAGATTTTCTGATCGGTGGGTAAATGGTGCCAGGAGGCACCTACATTCTCCTGTATACCCAAAAATTATGGTCAACTTACAAGATTTCCATACAATAAAATAATGGTTGTTCTTCGCAATATAAGGCTACCACTACTTGCTTTTCTTTTCTTTCCTTTCCTTTCAAATGGGTTATTGTCCTTATAACAAGCATCATGATCGACAATCCTCTTTATTTTACATAAATTATAACACAATAATGCTATATTTACAAGGTTAATATAAAAAATTTATATACAAAATTGATATAACATTAAATAAATAGAAAAATTAATATGAGTTCTCAAGATAATAAATATTGATAATTCATACGAAATTGAATGATCAATTTTATATACAAATTTTTTATACTGCCTTCTCACATAGCTACATAATTGAGCTTTACATTTGACATAACAGAAAGGGACTGCCCGATCCTAGCTCTAGAACTGTTTTATCTGCTTTTAATCTTTTAAATGATGATGGCTCTCGAGGTCGTAAAATGAACGGTACATTGCATGCTTCTTTTAATTTAACAACTCAACGCAGTACCGTCCAAGATGTGAAAAACCGGGTAGACAAATAGTTTTGGAAGTTAAAAGGAGAAAAATAGCAAACACATAACACAGAACAGAACATTTAACTAGCTTCAAGTTGAACTTTTGGACTTTCAATAATCCATGGAGGCAGAGTATTTCCTAATCATAGACCTAGAAAAATAAATTGGCCAAAAATGAATGGTAACACCCACCTTACAATCATAATTCTTAGCGATGTATGTCGATAAACTATTACAGAACAGCGCCAAATCAACAGTTAGTTAAAGGTAAACCGTGGCATTATCATCCCCATGCTTAAAGTATTCGTACAGAAAAAATGCTTTGGATGACTTAACCATTCGTGCCAACATCTGCAAACATAGAGCACTGCCAGCTTAGAGCTATTCACGACCTTAGCTTCTCCCAATTTTTAGCTACTGTGACGATGTCGAGTTTCCATCAGCAACCCAATACTGTTTCACAGCAACCAATATTTTCTCAGGAACCAAAGGACCATCTTCATGATCCACCATTTTCGTGTCCCACCTCATGCCTGCAACAATCTTCTTCACCTTAATTATGGCCTCTACTTCATCACGGAATATGACTGCACCTTCTGGTCTTAAAATTCGGTCCATCTCCAGCAGAATGTCCTCTATGTTACATCTGTATTCATTCAGCTAGCATATGTAAGTCAGAATGGCATTAAAAATTAAATCTTATATAGAACAATCTCAAAAATAAAGCTTCCATGATGAACTATTGGCAAGCACATGATGGAAAGAACACAAATGTCATTCACGTAGGTGGCAAACAGAAACTCATCCGCAGATACTAAGACCTGTGCGATCAAGCAGAATCATTCTGATATTCCAAGATATTATCCTCGACAAAAACAAACTCCAAAAGAGCTTTTCTATAGAGATTCCCAGTTTCAGT
This sequence comes from Boswellia sacra, assembly GCA_013180625.2. NCBI lineage: Eukaryota > Viridiplantae > Streptophyta > Magnoliopsida > Sapindales > Burseraceae > Boswellia > Boswellia sacra. Next base: position 34,142 of record SNVD02010434.1, on the reverse strand, counting down.
TCAGTTCAGTGATCAAGCTCCAAGAAGTTGTACTTGGAGCCTGATCACTCACCAAGCTCAAGATGACCAATGAAATCTCCCATGAAACAATTAAGTCCAATGCACAGACAGTGGTACTGATTTGAAAGATTTAGTCATATAAACTTCAAACAAATCGCTTATCAAATTATAATTTATACAAAACCACTGTAGTATCTAGCTACGATGATGAAAATGACTTAACTTCATGCATAGATGAGTGTGTGAATGAAGTCAGCCTGAGACCGCCGCGTGTATAATCATGAACAGGTGAAATTAAAAGCATCGCAAAGACTCAAGCACAACAAAGATTTAGGCCAACCTTACTTAAGCGAAGCTTGACCAGGACAACTGAGCTCAGACTATGCTCAACCAAATTGGGGCTTGAATTGCCTCATCATGGCTTAATAGCGAATCATATTTCAACCTAACACCTAAAAATCTTAATTTCAACCCATGCAAGAAAGCAATTTAAATAATCCCATGACTGGGGTGTCTGGCAAAACCACTTCAGCAGCACTCAGGCACTTCCTCTCTTATTAAACTCCAAATGTCTGTATTGAAGACTATTAATATCAAATAGCTGTTAAATCTAACATGGATTTGACTCTTGTTTTATAATAGTGAAAAACACGTTTAACAGAGCATACTCCGCGGGAATAATCAACCACACATCCACATTTAACTAAAGTAATCCTTACTTGTCCTTGTACAGACTGAAAACTCCATTTGCATGAATAAGATCATATGTCCTTGGATAAGTGGAGAAAGCTTCACACCTGAACCCAGCGAGACCAAAAAAAATTAGAATTACTATTGGTTAATGATAGAAGGATCAAAAGTACATGATAAAAATGAACACAATATATAAATCCAGCACTGCTCAAGAACAGAATGTGCATGTAACCATGATTTTAAATCCAGTACAACAAAAGAAAACAAAGTCTACTATCAATATTTTCAAGTTTCTCATAATAAAAGACCCGTTAAACCTAGAAATTTCTCATCTCATGATGCTTGCTCTATCATTTATTGACCTATATCTCCATTAACAAGATGGCATTTACTTTGCAAGCTATAAACTGAGTAAGAAAATTTTGATATCCAGTGTTCCATAAATTGCCAAAAAATTCCAATCAAAGTACAAGAATCTCTGGTAAACCATAACTTGAATTCTAAAATAAATTATGCTTCACAGTGGCATGACAGTAAGAGAGAAACCAAAAGTTTAGAAAGTTATACCAGTCATGATAGATGCCAATCAATCCTCGCTCATATACAACGCCTAGGGTATTTTTCTCAGCTATGGTGGGGACAACATTCATAACCCACAATTTGGGGTTTTGAAGTGCTGCAGCAAATCCTCCCAACCCAGCATTCATATCCATAATGTTTCGGTACCTTCCTGAGTCAATAAGTCTGTTGGTTTTCTTATAAGAATTTACATGCTTCTTCCATTTAGCGTTGTCCTCTTGGTATGACTCAACAGAAACTCCAGGAACAGATCCGCTAGCAATTCTAGGAGGAATAGCATAAAGCCTCTCTGGGAATGGCTTTAGTTCCCCACCAGCAACCTCATCTGAACTACTAACATCAGGATATGGAGTTATGCATGGCTCCATTTGCTTGTACCTAGAAATCCCAACAAAAGAAAAAGATAAATGGAATAACATATTAAATGAAATGAAATTCTACTGTTTTCAACCATGACACAGAAAAATTTTGTGCTAATATGAGCTAATCAACACCATACGCAAATTGTTAGCAAATAGATCTTCATCTCAAATTTCTGAAACTATTTCATATTGACCTAAACTAATGTAGGTTCCAACACAATTAAAATTGCCCATTGTTTAACATGACCACATATTAAATATAACTTGGTCGCTATAATTCAATAATACATGGTTAGCTCCAATGATGTTTACCATTCCCAACACACATAAACATGCACCAAAATTTCAAGAAGATAAATAAAATACAGTAGATCCACTTTCACATATCTCAGTTAAAACTCTAAGTGCAGCACCTTACCAGACATCATCAGCATCAGAAGACTTGCAAAAATTAACTTGTCTACTACGACAAGACCCATCATTTACTTTCTTCTGCCAAATGGCAATTTCACCCATCTCAGACTTCTTCTCCCAGCAAAGAAGTTTGGCAAACTCCTCAATCTTTCGTTGTTCCTCCTCAAGTTCCTCCTTGGGACGCTGCCATGCTTTGTAGTTGTTCTTCCAATTGATTGGAGGACCAGAAAGCACCCAATAACCACCAGGTCTAAGAACACGGTCGACTTCCATCAGGTATCTTCCATCTGCAAATAGAAAATCCCACAATCCCATCATCTTCAACTGCTGCTATGAAAAATTATAGTAATACTAGAAATCTTGAATGCTAAAAAGAACCCGATTATTCTTTAGACAACAGAACAGTTAGATTTCTAGATGATGCTCACCATTTGCTCCCCAAGGAATCAAACATCGAGAACAGTGAGCCATGTCAAAAGCTCTAGATGGATATGGTGTCTTTATGGTACCAAGAACACCAATAACAGCAGGAACACCTCTTTCAAGAGCAAATTGGACCTGAGCTTCATGTGAATCCCTTGGTGCAAATGACATGGCAATAACATTTCTACTCCATAAGTACGCACCCCAACTAGCAACCTACACAAAGACATCAGTAAGTGCACAATACATGCAGATCATATAAAAGATACCTAATTATAACTTCCTGAAAGATATGGAATATATATTGAGCAAAGATTTAGAGAAAGTTATCTCACCCCACAACCAGTATCCAAGGCAGTTCTAACTGTTCCATTCGTAATTGGTATCACTGAAGCAAGCTCGTCAATATACTTATCAGCCCCTTGAGGGAACTGCGTTCCTCCACCTGGGAATCTAAAAACATTGCCCTCATATTGAATCCAATTCTGAATAGCCTTCTCCACAGTCAAACTCTTATATGGGGCATTTGCATAAGGTACATAATCCCGGCTTTTTGGCCAAGGAAATGGTGTCACGTATCCTTTGGGTGCCGGTATAAGGCAATGTAGCTTCTCCTCCTCAGGAGGACAATGCCTCTCTCTATAAATCATATTATCCCTCGGAAAAGTCATTGCACGCTTTTGATCTTGGCAGGGTGTATAATCAATGTAGCGGAAGTGACATGGCTCAAAAACTTTTGGTTTCGATTCAGAATCATTAATGGTCTCCAGTTCACCACCATGATGTGTCTCAAAATTTAAACTTGGGACTATGTTGCAATCAGCCCCGCTCTTAGAAATTTCTAAAGCTATACTATCTCCCTTCCCAAATCCACTCCTCTGCCACGCACCCAAAATATAGAAGAAACAACACAATCCAGCCACAATAAATATCTGCACAGAACTCCTGGTTCTACCATCAGATGAACTTTTTTGCAACGCCATGATGAACCTGAAATCAATTTGAACGCAAATGAAACAATTATTACGAATTAAAAATCAAGAACACAACAACAAAAATGACATGAAATTTAATAATAAGTTGCCGTACACATAAATCAAGAACAAACTTGCTTTATCTTCAAGTTAAGTGATATCCGTGTACTAAAATATAAAAATAAAAAATAATTATAAGAAACTGATATGCAGATCAGTAGATTTGAGCTTGAGAACACAACTTTTTAATCACAAAGTCTCAACATTTCGGATCCGCAAAAAGCTCAAGCTTTCCATATACTAAGCTCAGAACACACTAACACCAATCCAGTTTAATAACCACAAAACACTAAAAAGCAAAAGCAAAAAGAAAAGGCAAAAACTCTTCATCAGCTAACGTAAACTTGATCCAAGTTTCAAATAAAACGAAAAACAAACAAACACTACCTAATCTAATCACAAAACCAGAAAATAAATAAATTAAAAATGGTTCAAAAATCAGATCACGTACCACCAATCGCGTTGCTTATGAGTCTGTCTACTTTTTTCTCTGATCAAAGAAAGCAATGATATAGTGAAAAAAGATGACGAGTTACGTGCTCTTGACGGATCCAAAAACGGGAATGAAACGTGTCAATTAATATATGAAAAACCTTGATTCAATTCTTCATCATCCCCATCGCTAATTCAAGAAATCATTACAAAGCTTCTGTCTGACTTTCGCGTCTTTTTACAGTGAAATGGCCATGGACGGACCAGTTGTATTATAGATCAGACAACACGAGTCCCTTTCTCTCTCCTTTTGATATTATTCAATTTTTTTATTTAATTCAAATTCTCAAATTAAAATATTATTAAAAACAAAAATACGCTGTAGGGTCTGACAAAAGTTCAAGTAGGGGGTAAACAGAAATTTAAAAAAGTTGAAAAAATCGGTGTAATCTTTTTTTTTTTTTTATCCTTGAGGTAGGTCTAATTCAATTCATCCCTGATTTTTCTGAAATATCAATTTACCCCGCTGAGTTTTGAATCCAATGTTAAATTTTGAATCCGAGCTCTGATTCGTCTCTCATTTTTAAAATTAGATTCAAAACGCAGGGGGTAAATCAGATATTTTGGAAAAGTTAGGGACAAATCAAATTAAGCCTTACCTTAGGGAGCAAGATTAATTATTAAAAAATAATAATAATAATAATCGAAACGACACCGCGTTTGTTTAAAGTGGTGGGGTGTGCGTAATGCGCACAGGGGGACCCACGCGACTTCGGGATGGTGAAACCAAGTGTTGTTGGGGTCCACATCCATGTTAGTAGAAGCGTGATCGTCGGGTGGGAAATTGAACGGTGGTGATGGAGTTTGATGTGGTTGATTGAAGTAGGTTAGCTGAAACGAAAGGCGCGTGATCTGGACAGTTCAGTCACGACAGTTTCAACTGGTTTGGCCCCATCTACGCTATCTCCAGTGGGTATGTTTCTGTTGTTAAGGCAAATCTTTTCACTTTTTTTATTTATTAAAAAAAAAAATTTCCTAAGATAAAGAGAAAAGATTTTAAATTATGATATTTTGACTTTATTTAATAGTTAATAAAATGATGCTTTTTTTTTAAATATCAAAAACATTTTCAAAAGTAGTTAGTTGTCTATTATCTTAATATGGAAATTTGTCTACAAGAAACTAATACAATCATGGTAGGAAAATATGATAAAAATCTTGGTTGCCTATTACAAAGGATAATATAATAATATTGACATAAATGAGTGGATAATATTAATTAAAAGGAAAAAAAAGATTAAGAAAATATCTCATTGCCTCCCTAAACTTCAATTATCAACACTTGTAATATAAGCTAAAATTATTATTCAAAGACACTCAAGTGCAAAATCAAAAGCACCGACACCGAAGCGTGAAATTAATATAAGTCACTGTTGAGGTCAAAAACAGTGTAGCAGCGTCAGGCTTCTGTGCCAGTCATCAAATGAAAAAATAACAAATTGTGGATCTAAGTTGAAAAAATAAAAAGCTGAAATGGAAAATCAAGCATCGGAAACTTTGGATCCAACTTGATATTTTTGTCCATAGAGTTAGGTATGAAACCATTAGTGCGATCTTGTCACCGATTATGTTATTATATTGTTTTTGTTTATTTATTTATTATGTGGCTTGTATAACTCACATTCACATTCATATTATATAAACTAATTGAGGAATGTACCATAACATAGATGGAATTAATTGAGGAATTTCTCTTTTCAAGGAAAACAGAGATTTCCTGCTTTCCTATTTTATTGATGCGAGGGTGCGTGAGAGTCCCAATGCACATGTATTTATGGCAACTTCTCCTGACTTACCCCTGAGGTTAAAAAAGAAATGGAAAAAATTAAAAAAATAGATATAATTAAGGGTCCTAATTGAAATTTGGACATATTCTAAAAAATTTTTATGTCATATATATTTTTTTGATAAAAAGATCTAATTACTCTTATGTATTCAATTTTTTAAAGATCTAATTACTCTTATGTATTCAATTTTTTTCAGAGCCTTATTTCCCTCTCTTCAGACAAAAATTATTGAAATCCATCGACACCGCTCGAAACGTAAACCAACACGAGCATCATCGGTTGAGGATAGAAGCATCAAGCAAGACGACGTAGAGAAAAAAACCAATCGACACGGAGGGTCCCCAATTGTGATTTATTTGGTTGTTATTCGTTAGATTTGATTTAGTTTTTAAGGAATTTAAATTTCCGACGGATTTGTGAACTTATTTAGGAATAAATCGAGTGTTATATGTGATTTTGATGGTTTGATGCGTGTGAAAACTGACGAAACGAGTTCTGAATCCAGTGTCATATTGCGCTGAAGAAGACACTCGACACTCGACAATTATCTATCGAGTCGTGTCGAGTTGTGTAATGTCGGGTATCGAGTCAGGTTGATTTGTGTAATGTCGAGTATCGAGTGTTTGTCGAGTGGTGAAATATCGAGTGTTGAATATTTGTCGAGTGGTGGTGTACTGATGAGTGATTGTGTTGTATCGAGTGTCAAATATTTGTCGAGTGTCGAGTGTCAAGTGCGGTCGTGTCAAGTGGGGTTGTGACGACACTCGACACTTAACGACACTCGACACTTAACGACACTCGACAATTATCCGATACTCGACTCTACACTACACCACTCAACATTTCACCACTTGACAAAAACTCGACACTCGACATTTCACCACTCGACAAATACTCGACACTCAACATTACACAACTCGACACGATTCGACAGGTAGTTATCGAGTGTCTTCTTCAGCGCGATATAATACTGGATTCAGAACTCGTTTCGTCAGTTTTCACACGCATCAAACCACAAAAATCATATATAACACTTGATTTATCCCTAAATAAGTTCACAAATCTGTCAGAAACTCAAATCTCGAATTCAAATTCCCTAAAAACTACATCATATCTAACGAATAACAATCAAATAAATCACAATTAGAGAGATTAAGGAAAGTTGTTATTATTATATTTGCTCAGCTTCAGCTGTTGAAGTTGTTTTGGACAGTGAAGTGTATGGAGGAGTAACTGGTTTCTTTGTTTTTTGTTTCGTTTACTTACTTTTTTTATTTTTGTCGGAAGAAGGAATTAATAAGGTTGTGGGAAAAAATTGATTATATAAGAGTATTTGAGTCTTTTTCCTAAGAAAGTGTCTATGACATGAAAATTTTTTAGGATGTATCTAAATTTCAACTAGGGTCCTTAATTATGTCTATTTTTTCAATTTCAAAAAAAAAAAAAAATACAGGCAACATCTAGTAAAGTCTTAACTATTTTAATAAATTTTTGTTTTTACTTTTACAATATCACCGTGAATAATATTAGACCTATCGTTCATCTATAACCAACTTTTTTTTTTATAATCTATGTTGATAAACTATTAATGAATGAATAATTATCACATCATATAATTATATTTTATTTACTTTTATGTTTTATCCATCTGGCGATATTTTATCAATTCTTATTGTAAAAAATATTAGTTACAGGTGTTGTATCACTCTGATTATATCTTTATTTATTTATCTAAATTTAGATTTGTAAAGAACGTCAATAAAATTTCATCAAATTAATTCGATTTGATGAAAGATTTTTGTAATTTTATATTTGCAATCCCGGCAAAGTGGAGAAAACTCTTTTGATTTATAAAATGTATGATGTTTTATTGATTGTGCAACTATGTGCAATTTCATAAGCAACAACAACAATAATAGGAGGTTATAATTTATAAACATGTTGATATACATATTTGACTAACGAGCATAACTTCTAAAACTCGTTGATCATTCGATCTACATTCGTCAACTCGTTATATCTAATGTCTACTAACTAGCTCTTAGTTCATTAGATAATCAAAAGAAATTATAATGTTTTTAACTTGATTCATTTCTTATATTTTTGCCAAACTTTTGAATACCCATGGGAAGTACAAAGGGGGAAGGTCATTGTGGAGTAATGATATTCCGAGTAGAATCTAAAATCCTGGATCTCAATTGATACAATATTATATCAATCAAAAAATTAACTCACTAAATTGTAGATCCATCAAGTTTTCCACATTATCTATCTGAGATTCAAAATTCGGTAAAAGGGTATTGTTAGAGTCCTCCTACGAATCAGTTACTATATGCATATAGCAGTTGTACTGTAACATATAAAAAATGTAAATATATGCATAAAAACTGTAAATTAGTAAAAATATCATATTTACGACTTTTATATATTTTATATTTACGATTTTTTATAAATAATTTTTATTCAATTATTTTTTATTTTTATACGTGTTTAAGATTTTTGAATAAAATATATAGGTACTAATGGTACAGTAATTATATCGTAGTTTTTTCCGTAATGTTGCCCTATTGTCAAATACACAAATTTAATGCACATAAATGCGAAGTACGTGTGCACGTTATCAGGTCACCCATTGCAAAACTTCCAATCCCGTTGGTGGACTTACTGTAAATGTAATGTACGAAGAGCACAGATTTTATCGGCAACGAAGCGTTGGTGAGCTGGTGAGGAACCGTAGTGCCGACAGGATAGCAAAATGGATGGTCGATTCAACCTTATTTAAATAATCACAATTAACTACTAAGATTGGATCACCTTTGCCTTTCATTATTTCAGATCATGACATTTTGTTGCTCACCATGTTGTTCGCACAACTTTACAATCATGATCATCATCGCCCTGGACTCTACATTAATTATAAATTATTATGGTTTTCTAGTATATTGTAGGACATGCCACTTTGTGGAGAGGTGAGGTCCCCTGTGGGCTGTTTCTAAGTGTTGAATTATTTATCATGTATATGATTGGCCAGCTGACTTGATGCTTCTTTATATATTCTTTGTGCGTCATTGCTGGATTAATTCAGATCTGATGGGTAATCCACCTTTAATCTTATGGTGAGAGAAGAAATCTGAGTTGAATAATAAATTATAGAGAAATTCAAAGGCTAATTCTGGACAAAGTCAGATCAGATCATTTTCTTAGTTATTAGAATATTAAGGGAGTATGCATGTGCATGATGCATGGATGGGTTGGACCATATATAGCCTCGTACGCATCGTCTTACATTTGGCAACATGATAATCTTAGAATGACCGAAATAATAACAAATTAGAAAGACGATAATTAACATAATTTATAGATACTTAAAATATATGAGATATTTTCATCAATAATATTAGATTTATAATTTAAATACAATTTAAAATTTATAATACGATGTGATAGTGATAAAATCATACTATGTTTATAACTTCTTCTTTCACTCATTTATATATTTTTTTAATGTAATTTTATTTTATATACTGTTACATTAAATTGGTAGGATAATGAATGCTTTGTTCGAATTTCACACAAGTTAATTGGGTCATCAAGCCCAAAGAGTATTAAAATGTAAATTTCACAATTTAACCTTTGCTATATGGTTTTCTTTGTTTGACCCGTTAGTTATGACTCTTCGAGGCCCCTTCTTAACTTATTAGTTATGACTCTTCGAGGCCCCTTCTTAACTTATACTTTTTTTACTATCGACCCCCAATTATCAAATCAAATTCTGGTTCCAACCGGCGGGACCAACTCTGTATATTCAATTATTGTAGTTATGCAAATTCAATAAAAAAAATGGAATTGTTTCAGGCCATAAGTTTAACAAATTTGAAGTATATCTTTTGTTAACAAGTCAAAATCAATAGTTTGATTTGTATCTATACGAAATATGATAGCTCGTGATTCATGAACAGTTCTATCAGTGTGGCGATGGAGCATTAATCTCACGAGTGTGAAGTGCCAAGGGTCGATGCTTGCATGAAACAAGGGCATGCAATGCAATGCAATATTATGATGTGTCCATCTCATAACGAGACCAATCTCTGTCACTATCACAGACCAGGTAAACTTCGTAAGCCATGGAGCAGAATAGGGTGGGCGAAAGTGATGGTGAATATAATGGACCACCTTAAGTGAATCTAAATAATAATATTACACTTATAATTTAGATACAACTCAAAATTTACAATCTGATATGACAGTTTAAATGGTAAAATCTTACTAAAAATGTCACTTATCTCATTCATTTTTGCTATTTCTTTCTTGGGTGGATTTTCGTCATATAGATTGTCACATTATATTATAGATTTTTTATTGTATTTGAGTTGTCAATCTAGTACTACTATAATCTAAATTTGTCACATCATATTATAGATTTTTTATTATATTTGAGTTGTCAGTCTAACCCTACTAAAATCTAAATGAGACCGTTTGTATTTACAAGCTACTCACAGTTGGTTAAGGGTGACTATACCTTAGAAAAAGTATCCCCACTCCTAAAATTATAGACATCTAAATGTAACTTTGTTTGTGTTTACCAACCGCACATAAAGTGCATCATTGAATCATTTAAAATATCCTGAAAGTGATCCTAAACAAACCCTATCTTTCCCATTAAAATGCCCTCAATTATTTTCTCTTTCAATATATATATATATAATTTGCAGAAATCATAACCAATATTTAAAAAAGAAATTGTTATTATTCGATTCTGCGCAATAGTATTCAAAATCCTGATGAGTCAAAAATGAAGTCACAAAAATATTTGCTTCTCTTAAAGTCACAGCATAACATACAATTTTATAAAATTTTATACATCTTTCCATTCTATCTAGTGGGGATTCTTTATTTTAAGAATGGGTTAATATCACAAAACAGCCCTATATTTTAGCTTAATTGCAATTATAGTCATCGTTTATAATTGTTGTCACAGGCTACCCCTAACTTTTGAAAAAAAATCACGGACCACCTTTTTGTTAAAAACTCCGTTAGATATTTGTAAATAAGAAAAAATAGTAGAGTCAAAATAGTAAAATAACAGGAAAAATCATCATGTAAAGTGGGAGTCAACATACCTAAATGGGTTAATATCATAGACCACCCCTATGTTTTGTCTTAACCACACTTAAGAGTCAACGTTTACAATATTTGTTATTGCCTACCCCTAATTTTTGAAAAAATAATTATGAAGCACCCTTCTGCAATATTTGTCTCCCTGATTTTTTTAAAAGTTAGGGCCGGCCTATGACAAACATTACAAATGATGACTTTGGATGTAATTAAGACAAAATATAGGGGTGGTCTATGATATTAACCCTTTTTCAAATTCTTTTGAAGGGTATTTTGGTAATTGTAATAGTTTTGGACAGAAATCCGATGTCATCTAACGGTCAAATTAACGGAATGGTGGTTCGTGATTTTTTTTCAAAAATTAGGGGTAACATATGACAAAAATTACAAACGATGACTTTAAATAAATTAACTTAAAACATAAGGGTGGTTTGTGATATTAAGCCTTTTAAGAATATGTTTGCATTTTTATTTTCAAAATCACTCATGGCGTTCTCCTTTCCAAAGAGATTTAGAACTTATTTGTTTATATATTCAGAAAATGCACATTTACCAGTACATTGAAATTGATATAAACTCATATCATTTTTTAAATTTAAAAAAATTTAAATCAACTACATATTATTATCAAATATTAAAAATAAAAACTTAAAATACAGAGATAAAACACCCTCCTTAAACTTTCCAGCTGGGAGAGGCCGGAGGAGTGGCGTAGCGGCTATGGTTATGCGGTGCTCCAAATCCGTACTGGTGTCGATATGGGCCAATCTTCATAACAATTTTGTTCTATTTGAACTGGGTTATTAAGATTATAGTCGGGCTTAAATAATGCCATGAAAAATAATGAAATCTTGGCCTAATAGAGGCAGGTGATGTCACTATGATACGGTCGTAATTCTGCTTGATGATTATGGGCTACTGGGCTCCTTCTCAGTGCTAAAAAAAATACTGTCAGCTTTGAGAAGAGGAGGATTTGATTCAAAAAGAAGAAGAATATTTATTCAATCTTTTTCTTTTCTTTTCCAGTCTCTTCTATTCTCAGCATCGCATTGTATGATATTTTGGAAGAACGATTGTTATGGGGACCAAATACTATACATAAGATTGATAAGTTTATGGGGTTTCACTAACCGGCTTATTTCATCATTCTTCCAGTTTAGTAACACTCCGAGGGGAAGCGGTTCAGCCCCATCGAAGGGGAGCAGAAATCCGCTCCTATAATAATATAATGTAAAATTTACATATAAATTAGAACAAAAATTTAGGATAGTTAGCAGCCAAGAAGAGTTGCATTGCTTTTACTAAAATAACCATGGTTAAATAAGAAGTTTATATTTATTTTGAAGAAATATTGGGTGATTATGGTATTTTAGAAAACTCAAAGGACCTTCCGGAGTCTCATTTGCAATCTTCTGAACTCGGATGCATGCCTTATCCACCAGTAGCACCATAGCTTCAGCTCCAAATACTCCAGATTCAAAAGCTTTGAACCAATAAATAAAAAAAAGCAAACAATGGTTTCCGCCATAATCGCATCCCTAGCTCAAACTTCCCTTTACTGTTTCTCCGAACTATCTTCATCCAAAACCTTAACCAAACAAACCCATTTCATTTTTCTTAAAAGACAAACCGCACTCTTAAGGTTTCGTAATACGAGGTTTCCCAACACAAGACTTTGTTCAACTTGCTTTTTCAAAGCTGGGAAAGAGTCAAAGCCCGACAACAAAGTTCAAGAGAGTGTAATATTTTTCAAGCTCCAACTCCAACTCCAACTTATATTGTTGTTTTAAATTTATTTCTAATTTTGTTTTTAATAATTTCAGGAGACTAAATTGGACTGGCCAGTACTGAAGCGATGGGATGTGCCATGGGGGTGGCAAACAGCTTCATTGACCTCTCTCGCTTGTGCATTAAGGTGTTCATTTGACTCTAAACTGGTTCTACTTAAACAATCATTTTCATATTATGAGAAATCTTTAGGTTGAATTTTGGATGAAATTTAAATCTGGTTCAGGCAGTTTTGTATTAACAGGATTGGCAGAAACTGCGGCTATATCTTATTTTGGACTTAAGATTGAAGAATTAAGCCTGGATGAGAAGGCAGAGATTCTGTTTCTGGGTCAAGGGTATCGAATTTTTCTTTGGTTATATATTGCATTACATTTAGTAAGATGTTCTAATGGTCTACTAGAAATATTTGTCTTTTGGTTTTATCAATTGAATGATTTTACAATCTTTTGTGATGAAACTAATAATATTACAGATAGCCACTTCTATGTGTTTACAGTTGCAATGGGTCTAAATTTGTTTACTTATTGCATGTTTTGGCAGCATTACAACTGCCGTTGTACTTGCAGTTTTATATGGGATTTCCAATTCCTTCAAACCCCTTCCTGAAGATCTATACCGCTACGGTATTGATCGCTTGAAACTTCTTTATTTACTTTTCCTTTTCCTGGATGCACAAAGTTGTTAGCTACTGTTGTTGGCTGGTGATATTACCTATAAATTTCACCTCAAGGGATTAGTCTTAGTTTTACTGATATTGAATGCTGGCATGAATACTACTCTTGTGACTTTGCTGTTATGTTAATGTAATTTGTAAATTCGTTTGCTATTAGCTGTTTGTCAGAAGCTGGGTTGTATAAGCATTTAATTGATTCATTCTTGAAAGTAATGTTGTTTCAGATTTGAGGGAACCTTTCAACCTACAGAAAGGGTGGCTTTTGTGGGCAGGGATTGGGCTTGGTGGTGCTGTTTTAGCTATTGCTTTAACAGGATCTGTCATGTCCTTGTTTAATGGTGAGAACCCCCCACAAAGAGAGGTTAGAAATTAACTTGAAACTTTGTAGTATATGTAAGCAAAGTTCACGTCAATCTATTGATTTGAGGTGGAGGAGGAGGACGTAATTTATATGACTTCCCCTCGTAGAATGGTGAATATTGACTTCAAGTATATGAGCATGCATCTCAAGACCAATTTATCTGTCTCCTTATGCAACTCATCATCGCCAATACAGCTGTATACAAGCTTGTAATTTAAGATATTTTAAAGTGATTCAGCACATTCACTTTTTATGATTTAGTGAATAAATAGTTTTAAGTTTCAACTTTCAATGAGAGACTTGTTATCTTTTGATAACTAGATTACATCTGATGCTCTTGGAATGTAGGTTATATGTTTATAAAACTTATATTTAATTAATATATATTTGATTAAAATTGTTTGAACTTTATCATGCATTTAACTGTGTATTGCATCCTTTAATATACACATTATTTTCCTTGGTTTCAGACTGATGCTCTTGTTCAGTTGCTTCCATTGATTGGATCTTCGAGTACTAGGTACTTCAAACTAATGTCTTTTTACACTTGTACTTTTCTGGCAATAAATTACCTAAATGGTCAAGGTGTCTCTTGTTGAGTTTCAGTTTTGCTATCACTGGGACTTTTTAGAATTGAAAACTTGTTTTCGGTACTTTGAAGGGTTGAGAAATTTGTGTAATCATTTTGGTTTCCGTTGTAGCACTGCTTGCTTGGTAGGCGTCACTGGTGTCTTGGCTCCAATTCTTGAGGAGAATGTTTTTCGAGCATTTTTTATGGTGTCTCTGACCAAGTGGTATGGTTCTTTGATATCTGAATATTAAGTTTATTTAGTCAGTTGCATGATATGAGTCCAGATTTGGTTCTTCTATTACACTACTTATTTTATCTGTGGACTTACTATCCTTTTGCTGATGACACACTATGCTTAGAAACTTGTTTTCTAGTCTAACCAATATCCTATGACTTATGGTTGAAAGTTTAAGGATTCATCTTTCTAATATAGAGATATATTAATATTTTGATTGAATAGAGGAAAAAGTTCTTAGAAATCAGTACATTATTGTTATTACTGAAATTTTTGGACATGCTGAAAGCGCTTGGCGAATTACCATCATAATATGAGAATGCAGTATGTGGATGAAACGGGTAAGTGGCATTACAAGTATACACAGATGGATAATCCTGAAACAATGCTTTTTAAGAAGGTTGAAGCTGCCTTGATTGAGGATAAAGTGGGCAAAGATGATTTCATCTTGTTTATGAAGACAAAATGCTTCATTGTCTTGTCACATGTAATAATGCTGATTGGAAGTTTTTAAAGCAAAAAAAAAGAAAAAAAGTGAAGATTTGTGGGAAGATTTGTTGCATGCTTAAGTGTACAAGGACAAAGTAGACTAGCAAAGGGATTTGTAGAATCAGTCCAAATTCTTAAGAGTATAGTTTTGCGGTAGACCATCTGTCAACTTGTTCATTTATGACTTTTTTTTTAATAAATAAAAAAAAATCTGTTTTCCCATTCTTCCACATCTAATCTAAGAAATTTTCGATGTCTTATGTGCATTGACGATTGAATGAACTGAGGATGTGTTCAACTTGCTTGTGATTAATTTTTGAAGTGTGCTCTCTGCTCATGTTTCCCACAATCTTTTATGCAGGGTTCCCACACCAGTTGCTGTAATTATCAGTGCTGCTGTCTTTGCACTTGCACATCTTACTCCTGGAGAATTTCCACAGCTGTTTGTGCTAGGTAACTGTTTACCCCATGAACTGACATAGAAAACTCTGCATAATATCAATGCTCAAAAGTTTATTTCACACCACCCTGGTTTAAGTTTCCGATTATGCTTTAACCTTTGATAACACGTTAGTATAAATTAGTATGGATTTTTAATAAATGTCAATTTTTCATTCTTTATCGAAGAACCTAACAGAATTTAGCATCAATGTAGGGACTGCGCTGGGATTTTCATATGCTCAAACTCGCAACCTTCTAACACCTATCACAATCCATGCTTTCTGGAATTCAGGAGTAATTTTGCTTCTTACCTTTCTTCAGGTAAATAATATACACCCCTCATCTCTTGGCAAGCTACATTAATCTTTCTCAAAAGGCTGAAATATTTGCATTTGAACAATTGATTCCGTAACCATGTACTAAACTTTTCTCTTCTGTTTCATCGTGTATACAGCTCCAAGGATACGATCTCAAGGAATTGTTGCAGGCCACATAGGGTTCAAGTTTCATTCTCCAGTGATAGTAAGGACTTTTGTGGGCTGTTTTCTCAGCTCTACCCCCAGTACTGTATCCACTCTTCAAATCTCCTTAGAACTTTTAGAGATCAACACAAAAGTGAAAATGAAAAAAAAAATTGATGAAAGATTAGGAATGTGTAAAGTTGATGATTAATGAATTCCTAGCGTGAAAGAAGAGCAGAAATTTGTGGATTAATGATTTTGCTTTCTAGGCATTGTTGCTCTTCCATTGATTTATTTTCAAGGCAACACGAGGTGTCGATGTTGTTGCTAAGCCAGCAACCAACGTTCAATTTCCTCAACGGTGGTTGACCATTTACCATTGAAGTCATTCAATAGATAATGCAGGGACGACAATATCAACATAACTAGATCAGTTGTATTGTAGTATTAGTCGTCCTATTAGGAATTTTAATGTCAATTTTATCAGATCAACAACTAGTCCCTTACTCTTCATGGTTACTCCATCACTTGACTATTGGAAAGATCAAATCAAATGAATGGCGTTCAGATGGCTCTGGTAGCAATATTGTTACTGGGTAGCACCATAATTAATAATTAATATCATATTAATGTCCTATAAAGTGTGATGACCAAACAGCATATCATAATCATTGTTGTATCTGTAAGCAGGCTTTTGTCTTCTAGCCTAAAGCGAGTAACAATTTGAAGGACAGAACAAGCCCATTCGCGCTTTCCAGCTGGAAAGACGAATCTTGAAATGAAGTTTATTTCCTAACAATCAAGAATTTGAGAAAATATTAAATACAAATTAAGCACG
Organism: Boswellia sacra; assembly: GCA_013180625.2. Classification (NCBI taxonomy): domain Eukaryota; kingdom Viridiplantae; phylum Streptophyta; class Magnoliopsida; order Sapindales; family Burseraceae; genus Boswellia; species Boswellia sacra. The sequence continues at coordinate 17,383 of SNVD02010434.1, read as the reverse complement.
TTGGTTTAGTAGGCAATAGCAATTAAGTACCCAATTTTAGCATGTACATAGGGGCGTCAATGTAATTAAATATGTAACCCCTAACCAGGATAACTAAACACATTCAAAAGTCAAACTTTATGGAGGTTAGGTCAGAATTTAACCTACCCTTTTCATTGATGCTCGATTTCTTTAAAGATTTCTCACCACAAGTCAAGATTGATGAAGTTTAAAGGTAAGAAATGCATTAAAATCCATAAAAAAGGTAAAAAGACTGTGTTGATCCAAGTACAAACTAAATATTTTATTTATCATTTTGTGTTGATATTATTATAAAAATCATATCTCCATGGAATTAATAATATAAAGTCTTTTGAGCCATTATCTTATCAATAGTGCTAAACTTACAGCTTACATACACATACAGTTCAAACTCTATAAACTAATATAACAGTTTACTTGACAAAGATTTACAAGAGAAGAAAAACAAAAAAAAAAAAAAGAAGGGAAAAGTTACATTTCTAATAGGATTTTACTATGTAGACTACCACATTAAGTTATAGAGTTTGACTTGTATATAAATTGTAAGTTTAGCTTTATTGTATTAATTTAGTGCGATTTATTTAGTGATCACTACAAATTTGAACAATGAATCATGATATTAAATGAGTCACACTAGACACTACTTACGTGTATTAATATTTATATATTGAAATGATAAAGTGGGTAGAAAATTAATCAATAATTATCAATCTATTTAATAAAAAAGTAGACCAAGCTTGCCAAACTAATTAATTTACATTACAATTAGAGATAGGTTAATAATGTTAATGAGAGGGTTAATGGTTTCACGTAGAAAGAGGTATAGAAGCTTCGAAAGAAGAGTTTGACCCTTTTGTTTTCAAAAAATAAGAAAATTAAAAAAGGTTGCACGTTTGGGAAGCAAGCCCAAGGTCAAGGAACAGACAAGAAGGGTTCGAACCGAGGGCTAGACTTGGGGAGTTTCACTGAATTTGGAGTTCCAAGTTTGGCATTTGACTCAGTGAACTTCCCATTAAATTCACAGTACTATGCTTGCTGTCCAATAACTAGACATTAGCTAATTACCAAGTTAAGTACGAGAACTTGGACTTCATCAACCATGCAAAGCAAACCAAAACAAGGGCTTAATTATATATTTTCATTTCTTTTTCTCTTCTTGCTTTGCTTTACCAAAAGCAAGAAATTGAGGAATCCTATACTTGGTTTTCCAAAGCCCTCCACAAAATCAGAGGAAATTGACTCTTGCTTGTCAAATGACCAAACCTAGCTACAACCCAGTTTATATTATCACCACTCTTTGTAATGCTAACCCTTTTCTAGGAGGTCTGCACAAATTATTCATCTTGTACCCTTAATTGTAGGATGACTCCTACCAAAAAATCCATGCATGTTGCACAAAATACACTTATGTGGACATGCATGATGCATGCATGAACAGTAGTGTATTTTGAGAGCCTTTCTTGAGAATGAATAAGTATCCTCTCTTCAGCCTTAGCTTTACCTTAACTTTTTGAATAATGCAATTGCAGATGTCCTCTCTATCTCTCTCTCTCTTTGACGAACGAAGATGTTCAATTAAGGACTATAAACACACTTTTCAGATGTCATTAAGGCAATCCTATACTTGTTTTCAAAGAATTTTTTTTTTGAAAAAAAACACAAAACAGTTTTCTGTTTATTTTCAAAATATATTGGTGAACGTATGTTTAAATGGGTGAAATTTATAAAGTAGTTGTTGAGTTTAGATTGGGGTTCTTGGAGACACCATTCATGTTATAAATTCATGTTATTACATATATGAGAAAACCGATGAAAATAAAACCAATCAAGATAGTACTTACAGAAAACACACCTAAATAAAATCAAAATACAAATGCAGTACACATTCGCTATTCAAGAATTTTTTTTTGGGAAAAATTAGTTGGTTCAACCTCTGGCTATATATATATAAACAACAGGAAATCAAATAGTTCTTACGTGATGTTTGTGCATGGTTTGAAGACATGGTGATGAAAATCATAAAATGAAATAATTAAGACTTATATCAATATAGCTGCATGAATATAGTACGCTCCTGTCTAAAACAAGCTAATTAACACAATTTTGTTTCTTGAGCGATTCCCTTCTCTATTCAATTACAGTCAATATTAGGCAGCTAATAGTTAATCTAGCTATTTCTCTAGCTAAGTATTAGTTGTCATCATTAATTAGCATGACACACAACAGGATCAAGTACTAATTAATATATGTCAAATAATAAAATGGTTTTAAGTGAAGTTTAAGAAATTAACGCATAATCAAGATATTTTTTTCCCACAAAAATAGATTTACAAAATCACAATCTGAACAAATTAAAAAAAATAATAAGAAATGATAGTGAAAGTAAACAGTACAATATGGCCCCGAAGACGCTGCCTAGCCCCAAAAAGAAGACAGAGTAGTTAGCATTTGTTGACAACTCTGAGTGATAGGTTGGCTTCATCCAAAAGAGTCAACAGTAACTAAGTTAGAAATTATAAGGTTAATTAGTGGTCCCCTAGATCAGAGATCACTCTAGGGTTAATATAATTCACATAAAAATCTGACAAAGTCAGTGGAATAGAAGCTCTGGGAATGGAATAGAAACGGGATTTTCGGATTCTGAGACATTAAAAATGAATAAAAAAATGTTAAGTGGTCAGATGGGAATTTTTCAGTTGAATATAATTTTGAGCTTGTGTATTGGAATTCGGAAGTGGGTTAGGGTCCACGTTTCCAAACATTATTTCAAACAAAGACCATTAAATATTGTTTGTTTGGAAGCTTGCTTTGTCTTGATTTGCAGTGGATAGAGCAAAGCTTTGATGGGATTAGTATGCTAAATGAGATATTGAAGACAGATTCACAATCCCCACAAGGTGCTGATTTTGTAGTTTCCTTGAGATTCCTCAATTTGGATTAAACTAAAACCTCAAATTAGCTTCATATAAGGTACGTACAAGTAAGAAATTATAAGAGTCTCTCTCTATCTACTCATAATATTTCATTAAATTCTCTTTAATTACTTGGCCCCTTCTTGGTAATTGTTCTATTAAGAGCGTTGCCATTAGCCTTCTGATTGAGCCAACGCGTTCCTCGCAAAACACACACTCCTATAAAAGTCACCAGAAAGGGCGGCTGATCCTTCGGAGGCAGAACCCTCCTCAGGAAGCATATATTGGCTTCATATTAACTGAACTTTACTGTCACCAGCAACTTGATTACATCTCTTAGACTGCACTTCACTTCTTCTCTGTAATGTTTTTCTAGGGTTTCTTGTTCTTAGCTTAGGGTTGCTTTGTTTCACTACTTTTCAGCTATTCTTGGGTTCAAAAACGCTTGCTCTCTTCAGTTAGGGTTTTGTTTACTACTTCCCATATCTTGCTCTTTCATGTTAAACATATATTTCTTTTGGTTTTGAAGATCATAAAACAGACAGATCACGTACGTTTAATTAATTAACGTTGTTCTTCCCAGCCACTGTGAAAATTTTTCTCTGAGAAAAAAAGTAATGGATGAGAGAAATAATGAAGCTGATAAACTGGACGAAGTCTTGCTGCCAGGGTTTAGATTTCATCCAACTGATGAGGAACTTGTAGGGTTTTATCTGAAGAGGAAGATTCAACAACGCCCTCTCTCCATTGAGCTCATCAAGCAGCTAGACATCTATAAATATGATCCATGGGATCTTCCAAGTAAGATATAAACATTTGATTTCCTTAACTAGCCTGTGAAAGATCCATGCATTTTATTTCTTTTATCTCGTACATCATCTATAAATAGAATCTTAACAAGTTCGTTTCCTATTCAAAATTTTCTATATTACGTGACCTGATGAGCCTGTCTTACATAAGTTTTTCTCGTTGTTTAAATATAGAGCTGGCGACTACTGGAGAGAAAGAATGGTATTTTTACTGCCCAAGGGACAGAAAATATAGGAACAGTGCGAGACCGAACAGGGTGACGGGAGCCGGATTCTGGAAAGCCACAGGAACTGACCGGCCAATCTACTCCTCAGAAGGCACCAAGTGCATTGGCTTGAAGAAATCCCTTGTTTTCTACAAGGGGAAAGCAGCCAAAGGCATCAAAACTGACTGGATGATGCATGAGTTCCGTTTACCTTCTCTTACAGACTCTATGCCGTCTAAGAGATTCACGGATCACAAAAACAACATTCCTGCCAATGTAAGCTAATGATTTTAAAGTACTTATTAGAATTTCCATTACTAAATGTTTTGGTTATATTATGTACTGATTCTGATTTGTCCTGAACTTGCAGGACTCGTGGGCAATTTGTCGGATATTCAAGAAAACAAATTCTTCAGCACAAAGAGCTCTATCACATTCCTGGGTCTCTCCTTTACCTGAAACCAACACAAACGCATCTGATTTACATGCTAAAGATCCTTATAATAACACTCACTTCGGTTCAGAGAATATGTCAATATTGACAGCTGCTAAAACCAGGACTGCACCTCTCCATTTTAACTACAATGATGATTTACAACACTCATCAACTGCTTCCACTACTACTACAAGTAGCGCATCATTTTCTCCTCTTGACTATGCGTCCTACAAGGCCCTCAATTCGATCCCTAACAAATTACCTCCTCAACTTCCCATGCCAGCTGGAGACCTCACCACGGCTAGCTTCATGTTTTCACCTTTTGAAACATCTTGTACTACTGCGGCTTCAAAATGCAATATTGATGTTTCTTCCATGTTGTTGGACATGTCATCTTCGATGCTTGGAGATTTCGGCAAGGCGGGCTCGGAGTGCATAGATTTTGGTGGATCACAAGAGCAGCAGCAGTGTAGTGGCTTCTCAACATCGGGTTTGTCACATCATCAGATGCAGGTGAACATCAACAGTGGAGATCACGAGAACGTTTATGTAAGGAATCAAAATGTGATGCATCATCTTGATGATCAATGGGACGGTAGCGTACGGTCCCTTGGATTTCCCTTCAGTTTGCCGATGAGTTTGGGTGAAGCTTGGAAGGCGAGCTCACTGTGGGATTCTTCGTCGTACCCAAGTGAGATGTCCACGATTGTTTCCACAAAGTGCTATACTTAGTCGATTTGGTATACACGACATGAAAACAAATGTTGATTTGATTAATTAGCTAGCTAGCTAGGCAGCAAGTTCATCTGTTCATGTTAGGAAAATATTAGTGTTTACTCTAACATGTACGTAGAAACTTTTTGTAGGCCTTGGAACATTTTCTAATTGAATTAGAATTCAAAATCAAAGGTTTTATTTTAATAAGTTCTGCCAACTAATCAACTAAAGTTGAAGAATCGAATCAAAGCAGGGGTATCCATGTCAAACATGGTGCACCTGTGATACATGATTCAGGATTTATTATCTATCTCAATTTTTGCTCGAAGCTCTGTACATCTGCTGGCAAAAACATGTATTGTATTATAATCACCGCAAAGCCCTCTGATGACGCTACTTCGCTAATTGCCAGACATCCTGATGTGATGGGTGGATAATGGATTGCCATGCATGCTCCTACTAAGTCATTATCAAATCACAAGCTGGCCTAACATTTTCCATTACTGAACTTTAAGCTATTTTTTAGTGAGCTAGACAGTCCATGGAAACAAATTTATGTTGCTAACGGCCCAGATCTGGCAATTTAGTGGGTTTAAAATGGGCCTCGCGCGATCATTCATAGCTCTTTCTTATGTTCCAAGTACATTGACTACTTCAACTTGATCTCCAAGAATTCGCTACTTGTTTTCAAATAAAAAACCATATCTGTCCCTTTTCTTGTTTTCATTTTATTTAGAATAGACTGTTGAGAAATAATACAATAATGAGTAAGTAATAACTCACCAGACAAGTTGTAATGCGAACAACTGAAACATCCACTAATGAACTCTATATAAAGGCATAGAAAGGCTGAAGTGGAAAGAATCAATACAGACAGAAAAGAGAATGGAGAATCAGCCTAGTGAGATTGTGCTATTTGGGAATTGGGCTAGCGACTTCACCCGCCGGGTTAAGTTAGCCCTTAAACTGAAGGGCATACCCTACGAGTACGTGGAGGAAGATTTAACAAACAAGTGTGACATGCTACTTCACCATAGTCCTGTCCACAAGAAGGTACCCATACTTGTGCACAAAGGGAAGCCCATTGCTGAGTCACTCATCATCCTCGAATACATTGATGAATGCTGGAATACTACTCCCAAAATACTGCCGGAGGATCCTTATCAGAGAGCCAAAGCTCGCTTTTGGGCAAACTTTTATGATCAGAAGGTACCCATTTTCTTAAATTCATCTTGTTTTTTGCTATATTAATTGCTAGCTTGAATTCGTGCCTTCCCACTCTAGAAATGATAGTTTGTTTACTACTTGAGATGTTAATGAATTTTTGTTGTTTATCAGCTCTTGGCAACCACTTATCCAATCATACATTCTCAAGGCAAAGAGCGGGAGAAGGCGCTGGAGGAGTACGGTGAGCTGCTTAGGGCGTTCATAGAAGGAATTGAGAGGGACTTTGGAACAAAAGCCCCATTTTTTGACGGTGAGAACCTGGGATTTCTTGATCTCATTGTGGCTGCAAATTCTTGCAGTTACCAAGCTTTTGAAGAGGCTCTTGATCTCGGCTATAAGCCGGAGAAGCACCAAGGCTTTCTTTCCTGGGTGACTGCTTTACAAAGCAGCCCTTTGGTTAAGGAGACGCTCCCTTCTCACGACAAACTGGTTGCTTTAGTCAGAGAGAAGTTTCTCCAAGCACCTAAAGGCTAGATTACATTCAATAATAGATCATACTCTTGGCTTTTTGTTTCCTATGAACGTTGCCGTTATTACATAGATTGCTGGCAACGAGTGCAATAAAAAGGGTGCATCCAAGTAATATGTAGTAATGACTAATGAGTAAAATTAACTTAAAGAAGCTAATTCTCATTGTTCTCAATCTTAGAAATTTGCTTGATAACCTTCCGGTAGAAGCGAAATAGAGACTTACTAAGCAACACAAAGGACTTGGACAATCAAAGCTTCCGCACGATACGATTCCTATTTCCTAAAATCTTCCAACAACACACATGGGAGCAGGACCTAATATAAATAAACACATGCTAATATCGTTCTACGATTTCATTTTTCAAATTTTCTTTGTTGTGTGGTAGTGAACAACATTATAATCCTTTACGCATTGTCCAACAGTTCAAAGAGTATCCTGAACTCAAATAATTGGGCGTGGGAGCGCTGTCGGGCGTAAATACCATACCATGCCAAAAAGGTCGAAGGCGAAGACATTGAATCGTGAAATCCAAACTCCATAGGACCACCACTTACAACGCAATGTGATCAGAGATACCAAGATTTGGGAATGCAGAGCAAAAATCTTTCCATCACCAAGTACTTAAGTGCTTGTTTGCTTATATATTGCTAAAACTATTTTTAAAAAATACATATTTATCAATAACATTTAAATCAATATCAAACACAAGTCATTTTCAAAATTTAAAAAATTTAAAATCAACAACATATTCTTACTAAATTTTAAAAACAAAAACTTCAAATACACAAATAAACAAGCACCATCTAAGAATCCTTAAGAGTATCTTTCAATATAACGACAAAATCGCTAGACCTGGTAATGAAAGTCTTGACTTGGAAGGCAGATTGAAAATGCATTCAGAGTTTTTTAAAATGAAGAAATAGGGCAAGGTTCAGTACATCGGGTTAAGATTACAAGGATACAACATTAGGCAAAACAATAAAACCTGAAGAAACAGATTAAAACCACTAATGTGACATTAAATAGTCATGAAAAATGAAATTCCAGAGTATCAAATAACAGACGTGTCAGTAAACAAAACAGTAACACAATGGATTTGTCGGCAAAGTGGAGTTCCAAAAATCATAGTTCATAACATCCAAAGCAAAATACAAAATCCAAAAAGGGATGCCTAAATTCTATTCCAAGATTCAATATCATTGCTCACGGCAACTACTCTAAAAAGTAGTTTGAAATTCACTAAACTTCTCAGATTTAACTCTTTGAGGCTTGCTTTTCCTTTGCCTTCTGAATCTTCAAAACCTTCTTCACAATCTTTTGCTCTTCGACCAAAAAGGCACGGATGATCCTATAAAACAAATGAGATTATGAGCAAAAAACTTCCAAGAAATGAACTAACATACAAGCAAGAGAAGAACTTGTCTTTCTTGAAGCTTCGACAAGAACAAACCTTTCCCTGACAGCACTTCCAGACAACACTCCACCATAAGGACGGTTCACAGTCCTCCTGTTTCTAGCTAATCTAGACCTCTTATATTCAGCAGGTCTCAAGTGAGGGATCTGCAGGCGTAGCAAACATTGTAAACAACTGGAAAAACGCTCAACAATACATGCTTTATCCAAATGGAACCCAAACATATGAAAAACAAGATATGGCCCCTCCTACTGCAAGGGGCACAATGCAGAATGAATATTTGAATATTCGTAATACCTATAATAGATTTAAAGGGACTAAAATTTTCCTTTCCTGACATTTATGATAAATTAAATCCATGTTCAGTGTACAACTGTAGTATGAGTTAGAGATTGAATGCAAATTTAAAGATGTAAATTTATTTATCCAAAAAGATTATGCAACATCAAAAGGCAAAGACTAGGTAAAAAAAAAAATACACAGTGCATCAAACTGATGTGGACATTCATTAACTTTTCTTTTAAGAATCCATTGATTTTTGCAAACATAACAAGGTATCTCTCTTGCCAAGTGCCTTTATCTCAAGAAATACGATTGTTGCCTCCATGACAAAAATACATTAAAAGAGAAAATAAAAAGTAGAAGTCATCAAAATAGAGGGGAATGCATTTTAGGTCTACCGCTAAAGATTTACTCGCTCTGTCTTAGGCAAAAAGTACACAAGTAAATAACAGAAGCATTTAGTCAACACATTGTCTCCAATCTTCCCAGTAGCAACAACACTTGGATGCATATGCATGACTAAAGTTACTGATACAAGCAATATCTTAGCCATTAAGTGAGCCCTTGCCTTTCAATTTACATACGGTCAAGGCAATCACTTCCCAAAATCAGTGAGATCCAAAGATTTATATAAAACATTCAAGACAATTCACATTTATCATCTAGTAGTCACAGCAATAGCAATATTCAACTGGCAACAACGATATCAGATTGACAGACTCCTACAGAACAAAGAAAAAAAAAAGCAACAAATATCTTCAAAATCAACAATCCAAAAATTATTGAATCAATTGCAGCGAATGTAATATAAATCCAACAGGTATTCAACCTTTAGCAAATAGACTCAACATCCAATAATTTCACATACATTTATTTTTCTAATTGTATCCCCAACACGATACAGAAATTAAAAAAAAAAAAAAAAATTACCCCTTGAATTCTCTTGCCAGTTACAGGGCACTTAGGGCCACTTGCTCTCTTCTTGGTGGTCTGGTACACCAACTTCCCTCCTACAATCCAACAAATAATTCAGAGACCCTAAAATGTGATAAAAACAGATCAAAATTTGAGGGGAAAGAAGGCAATACCCGGGGTTTTGACGACGCGGTGCTGGTTGGATTTGGTGGCATAGCTGTGCCGTTTGCGGTACGTAAGCCGCTGAACCATTTTTTGCAGTCACTTGAGCTGGCTCTCTCTCTCTCTCTCTCCCTCCCTCTCTCTTAGGGTTTTGAAAAATAATGGAGCCGAAGCAGAGGAGAGGTTTTGCATGCTGATGATAAAGAATATAAAGAGCGTTTCTAGTTTTAGGTGCCCTAGATCCGACGGCTGTTGTTTCATCTTGATTTTGGTCCACATTGGCTGTTAGTGTTTTGTTTTTTCCACGTGGCGTTTGGTAAATGGCTTGTTTTTTACATAGTGTGTGAAAGTTGTTCTATTTAGCATTTCCTAATAGCCTAGTTGGGGTTACCTTTTAACGTAAAAAGTTTAGGGAAAATGACAAAAATGACTTGAATTAAAGTACCCGTTTGAAAAACAACCCACTCTCCGTATATTTGCATGTCATGACCCTTTTTACTATAAAATAACCTCTATAATCTTAACAATTCAACTAATTCATTTCTATTTCCTTTTCTTCATGATTGATACCCATTATCAAATCGTCCATATTCCAAGCCCCTTGGGTAATGTATATGCAGATCTACCTTTATAGTAAGGTCACCATAGAGGTTGGAATCGAGGGCAGCACCCCCGAAAAAAAATGTAGACAATGACAAAGGCATGTGATTTATTGTGTTTTAAAAATTATTTATGGTTGTATATTGTTTTTGGAGTATTTGATGAATTATTTGAAGTTTGAGATGTGTAAAAATGGTGGTTTTGAAGTCGATGGATGAATGTAGATGATAGGTGTCTATTTATGTATTACTTTTATATCAATTCGTCCATGTTTCTTTGCTATATTCCTTGGTATTTTTATGTTTTTGTGTGGTTTTGATGTTTGTAGGAGTTTTGGAGCAACTTGCACAAAAATGGAGTAAAACCCTTCATTTTCACCTCTGCTAGTCAGTGATCTTCTCGGATTTAATTGTATTGATATACAATGAACCCGACGACATGTTATATACCGTTGGAAAGCTCTCGAAGTCTATTTTCTGGAGAAATTTACGGTTTATAAATCCATTCAGTGTACCAAAAGTTGTAATCAAAACAGTGTGAGATGTATAGAAATATAATTCCACAACTCACTGTAGCATGTATAATACGGGGCACTGTAGCAAGTCACTGTAGCAGAGTATTTAAACACATTTTAGGGTTTTATTTTCATAACTTGAAGAGGGGAGAACGTGGTGGAGGCTGCAGCTCTGGAATTCTTTCATCTCTTGGAGTTCTTGAAGGAGAAAGGAAGCTTGGAAAGAGGAAGAACTACAATCCAAAGAGAATTACATCAAATTTGCTAAGTTTTTCCCTTCCCTTTCATTTTCTGGAATGTCTCCATGTTGTATTGTATTTACCACGTTCTTAAACATGTGTAACTGAATCTGAATTGGTTGAGGGTGATTTCAAAGCCCCTGATATGGTTTTTGTAAGTTGATTGTGCAAGAAGTTGTTATCCAATTCTCTAATTGAAGTTGCTTGTATTTTCCCATATCTAATGCTTATGATTGCTTGCTGATTGTATTTGGAATGGCCAACTGAATATAATCTGGTTGTTGTCTATTGCTAGACTAGAAATCTTGATCCGTAATTGTCTTGAATTTCTAATCCTTAGTAGCAAAATTGTGATCAGAGATTGCAATTGGAGAATACAACCTAAGTTAAATAATCCGAGCTTGTGTGTTTATTGCTTAGATCAACCTATCTTTCTTATCGTAATGCATCCATTGAATTAAATTTAGAGAGCTTGTTCTAGGTTGTTTAATGGATAGAGATTAAATAAAGAGCTTGTTTTATTTAACAACAAAGTAAGGAAAGATTGGGATAACAGAGCTTGTTGTTATCTACGGTTGATAATTTCAATACTGTAATTGGATGACAATTCTATGATTAATTCGCAAATCCATATCTTGTGGCAGAGAAGGATCCCTTAACCAATTTCTCCTCATTGATCTTTTCACTCAAATTAACTTTCTGTTTTGTTATTCTTTACTTGCATTCTTATTTCATTTAGTTAATCATTCAACAAAAATCCCCCCTGTTTAGTTTATTGTTGCTGGAAATAACAAATTCAATTAGAATCAATCCTCGTGGGAACGATATCTTACTTATCACTTTATTACTTGTGCGACTAGTATACTTGCTAGTTTCGAACGCATCAAGTTTTTGGCGCCGTTGCCGGGGATTGATTTTCTAATCAATTTGTTATTCTGTTTTTACTACTGATTCTTGATTGTTATTTCCTGATTGTTTGTGTTTAGGCTTTTATGTCCGAGGGAGAAGCGGATCAGCGACTTAAGAGAATTAAGGAGTTTCTCCAATCCTCGAATTTAAGACTAAATCGTTCAATTTCCACTCCACCTCCAGAATTTGACCTTGCACGACATACTTCCCTCCCATCTTCTTGCAGTTCAATCAAATCAGAATCGGAAGTAATGGCGATGGAAAACGATCAGACTCTTAAGGAGTTAGCGGCTCCAATTATTGACCAACAACCGCTATGCATAAGCACCAATTTTGAGATAGATTTTGAGCTTAAATCTGGACTAATTCATCTCTTGCCTACATTTCATGGTTTTGCAGGAGAGGATCCGAACAAACACCTCAAAGAATTTCATGTGGTATGCTCAAGTATGAAGCCAACCGGCGTTTCTGAAGAGCAAATTAAATTGAGAGCTTTCCCATTCTCATTAGCAGATTCGGCAAAAGATTGGTTATACTACCTACCACCAGGTACCATTACCACTTGGAATGAGATGAGTAAACTCTTTTTGGAGAAATACTTTCCAGCCTCGAAAGTTACAAATATTAGAAAAGATATTAGTGGCATTCGACAACACAATGGAGAATCACTTCATGAATATTGGGAGAGATTTAAGAGGTTATGTGCTAGCTGTCCAAACCACCAAATTAGTGATGGACTCCTAATTCAATATTTCTATGAGGGTCTCCTACCCATGGAAAGGAGTATCATTGATGCTGCTAGTGGTGGAGCACTAGTTAATAAAACACCAAACGTGGCAAGACGTTTGATTAGTGACATGGCAGCGAACTCCCAACAATTCAGCAGTCAATTTGAGCCACAACTACCAAAAAGAGTAAATGAGGTAAGTACTTCAAACATTGAACAACAACTTTGTGAACTTACCTCTCTTGTAAAAAAAAATGGCTGTAGGACATATGCAGCAATCTTATGCATGTGGAGTATGTTCTGCCATGGACCATCCAACCGACATGTGTCCAACTTTGCAAGAAGGAGATACAGAACAAGCCAATGCCATGGGTGGATTTCCAGGACAACCAAGGCAAAGGTATGACCCTTTCTCCAATACTTACAATGCTGGATGGAGAGATCACCCTAATTTAAGATATGGGAATCATCAACCAATCGCCCCAAATGCCATACCAAATCGACCACCAGGTTTCAATCAACCAAGGGTACAGCAACCATTTCAAGCACAACCACCAATCAGCACCACAACCAGCTCCACAAAATTCAGGTATGTCTCTCCAGGATATTGTTAAAGCACTTGCCACTAACACAATGCAATTTCAGCAGGAAACTAGGGCAAGTATCCAAAACCTGGAAAATCAAATGGGACAATTGGCCACTAACATGAGCAAATTTGAGAGTCAAAGCTCAGGAAAATTACCTTCTCAGCCGGTGATCAATCCAAGAGAGAATGCTAGTGCTGTAACTTTGAGAAGTGGGAAACAATTAGATATTCCACCAAAGAAATCACAAATTGATGAAGGGGATGATACCACTTCTACCATGAACAAAACATCCACTTCTAAGGTAAATCCTAAAACTTCCATTCATTCATATGTTACTCCTCCACCTTTTCCTAGCAGATTTGCAAAATCAAAGAAGGAGGAACAAGAACAAGAAATCCTGGAAACTTTTCGCAAGATCGAGGTAAACATACCACTTCTGGATGCTATCAAGCAAGTGCCTCTTTATGCAAAATTTCTCAAAGAGTTATGCACCAACAAGAGGAAGTTGAAAGGAAATGAGAAGGTAAGTGTGGGGGAAAATGTTTCAGCTGTATTGCAAAGAAAAATTCCTCCGAAATGCAAAGATCCAGGTACGTTCACCATTCCATGCACCATTGGCAATACCAATTTGAAAGAGCTATGTTAGATTTAGGAGCATCAATTAATGTCATGCCCTATTCTATTTATGCTTCCTTGAATCTTGGACCCCTTGCGGAAACTGGTATTGTAATTCAACTTGCTGATCGTTCTAATGCATATCCCAAGGGAGTTGTGGAAGATGTGCTTGTGCAGGTTGAATCAATTGGTTTTTCCAGCAGACTTTTATGTTCTGGAAATGGAGGATGAAACGTCTCCCAATCCAACACCAATTCTTTTAGGGAGGCCATTCTTGAAAACTGCCCGAACCAAGATTGATGTTCATGATGGCACTCTCACCATGGAATTTGATGGCGAGGTGATTCGCTTCAATATTTTGAGGCAATGAGATACCCTACTGACTTGCATTCTGTTTTTGCAGTTGATGTCATTGATTCTTTGGCACAACAATTTCTTGAATTAACTCGCAAAGATGAATTGGAAGTAGCCATTAGTGAACACATAAGGACAGAAAGTTTCAAAGAACCAGGAAAGTTGATACATGTGTCTAAAGAAGTGGAGGAAGCTGTGGCAAGCTTGGATGAGACTATAACTATCACCACAAACTGGTATGATGTTTCGTACATTGAATTGCCTTTATCTAATAAGAAAATTCTTCCTTCTGTGATGAAAGCCCCTACCTTGGAGCTTAAGCCTCTTCCAGAACATTTGAAGTATGTATTCTTGGGTGAGAAGGATACTTTGCCAGTCATAATAGCCAAGGGCCTTACACCATTACAAGAAGAGAAACTCATTCGAGTGCTTCGAGATCACAAGACAGCCATTGGGTGGACAATTGCTGACATCAAAGGTATTAGCCCAGCCATATGCATGCACCGTATCTTATTAGAAGAAGGATCCACGCCCCCTCGAGAAGCACAGCGGAGGTTGAATCCTCCAATGATGGAAGTTGTCAAGAAAGAAATCCTGAAATTGTTTTAGATGTGTGTGTGATTTATCCAATTTCGGACAGCAAGTGGGTGAGTCCAGTCCAAGTTGTTCCGAAGAAATCTGGTGTTACGGTGGTTAAGAATGACAATAATGAGCTAGTTTCCACTCGTATCCAAACCGTGTGGCCGATTTTTGTATTGATTAGCGAAAGCTCAATTCTGCAACTCGCAGGCAATCACTTTTCCTTTTGCCGATTCATTGATCAAATGCTGGAGAGATTAGCAGGTCATTCTCATTAGTGTTTTTCCACTGATGGCTATTCAGTATAAAATATCAGATTGTCCCATTGCCCCTGAGGATCAAGAGAAAACTACATTCAACAGCCCATTTGGTACATTTGCGTATCGACGCAGCCGTTCAGTCTTTGCAATGCCCCTGCCACTTTCCAAAGGTGTATGGTAAGTATTTTCTCTGATTATGTTGAGAACATCATTGAGGTATTTATGGATGACTTTAGTGTTTTTTGGTGATTCTTTTGATAAATGCCTTGACAACCTTACCCTTATACTTCAAAGATGTATAGAAACTAACCTTGTTCTGAATTGGGAGAAATGTCACTTAATGGTAGATCAGGGTATAGTTTTGGGACATGTTATTTCTGCTAAGGGTATAGAGGTTGATAAATCCAAGATATATCTTATATGTTCCTTACCACATCCCACAAGTGTGCGGGATATTCGTTCGTTTCTTGGTCATGCAGGTTTTAATCGTAGATTCATCAAAGATTTCTCGAAGATAGTATTGCCCCTATGCAGATTATTACAGAATGATGTGGCCTTTGAATTTGATGAAAAATGCAAAGAGGCATTTGAGAAACTAAAGGAACTCTTGACTTCGGCTCCAGTAATCCAATCTCTGAATGGAATCATCCTTCGAGATCATTTGCGATGCAATTGACTACGCTGTGGGTGCCGTTTTGGTCAAACGAATTGCGAAATTCCACATGCCATTTACTATTCATCTCGGACTTTAAATGATGCTCAACTTAATTATTCTACCACTGAAAAAGAGCTGCTAGCGGTTATTTTTGCTTTAGAAAAGTTTCGATCTTAATTGATTGGTACTAAAGTAACCGTTTATTCTGATCATGCAGCTTTGAGGTATTTGCTCACAAAGAAAGATGCAAACCAAGGCTTATCAGGTGGATACTCCTTTTACAGGAATTTGACTTGGAGATCAAAGATAAGAAGGGAAGTGAAAACTTAGTTGCAGACCATCTCAGTCTCATTGTCCATGACGAGGATGTACTGCCATTACAAGAAAGTTTTCCGGATGAACAATTGCTGTCTCTACATGTAGCATCCCCTTGGTATGCAGATATTGTTAATTACTTAGTTACCAAGAAGCTACCACATGACTTGACTCGAGCTCAAAGAGACAAGATCAAAAACATTGCCAAATATTACATATGGGATGATCCATACTTATGGAAGCATTGTTCTGATCAAGTGATAAGAAGGTGTGTGTCTGAATCTGAATTTAATTCAATTTTGACCTTCTGTCATTCTTATGCATGTGGCGATCACTTCGGACTAAAAAGAACAGCCCTGAAAGTTCTTGATTGTGGATTCTACTGGCCATCATTGTTCAAAGATGCATATCTATTTTTCAAAGCTTGTGACCGTTGTCAAAGGACAGGTAATTTAAGTGCCAAAAATCAAATGCCACAAAACCCTATACTTATTGTCGAGATTTTTGATGTGTGGGGTATTGATTTCATGGGTCCGTTTCCTTCATCATTTGGTAATATTTACATTATACTTGCTGTGGATTATGTTTCTAAATGGGTAGAAGCAAAAGCTACGAGAATTAATGATTCTAAAGTTGTTGTAGATTTTGTGAAATCTAACATTTTTGCGAGATTTGGAACACCAAGAGCCATGATTAGCGACAGAGGGACACACTACTGCAACCGATCATTTGAAGCCTTGCTCAAGAAATACAACATCACTCACAAGGTGTCTACTGCATATAATCCACAAATTAGTGGTCAAGTTGAAGTTTCAAATCGAGAAGTCAAGTCCATTCTCGAGAAGACACTGAATCCGAACCGAAAAGATTGGAGCCTACGATTGAATGATGCACTTTGGGCATACCGAACTGCTTATAAGACACCTATTGGAATGTCTCCATATAGGTTAGTCTATGGTAAGTCATGTCACCTTCCGGTAGAGCTCGAACGCAAAGCATGGTGGGCAGTAAAGATTTGTAACATGGAGATGGATGCTGCTGGTGAACAAAGGAAGCTTCAACTGCAAGAATTGGAAGAACTTAGAAATGATGCCTATGAGAATTCCAGAATTTACAAGGAGAGAACTAAGGCATTTCATGATAAAATGATCTCTAGGAAGAATTTTAAAGTGGGACAGAAAGTTCTTTTATTTCATTCTCGCCTCAAGTTATTTCCAGGTAAATTACGATCTCGATGGGTGGGACCTTTTGTTATTACTAATGTTTTTTCCCATGGTGCAGTGGAAATCAAGAGCTTAAAAACGGATAAAGTATTCAAGGGGAATGGGCACAGGTTGAAGCCTTACTATGAGAATTCAGTGATGCAGGATATCGATGAGGTACCTCTCTACGAGCCAACTTATCTTGATGGGTGAGGACAGATAACGTCAGGCTGAAGACATTAAACCAAGCGCTT
>SNVD02010433.1:0-45667 GCA_013180625.2 Boswellia sacra | reverse complement strand
ATGAAGGGTTAACACCTCAATATAGGCAACTAGTGGAATTAATGTGTAATGGAGAATTTAAAGAAAAAGACCCTGAGGAAGCACTTGACTTCCTAGATTCCTTGGCAGAAAAGGCACAAATTTGGGACACTGCTGGCACCTATGAGGTACCAGGCAAGGCCCCAACCTCGACATCCAATAGAGGCATTTACAACCTTAGGGAAGACCATGACCTTCAAGCCAAATTCGCATCCCTAGCTAGAAAAGTCGAGGCTTTAGAGATGGAAAAGAGTGGTCAATTGAAATCTATTCAAGAAAATGTCTGTAACATTTGTGATGACAATGACCATTCTACTGATGATTGCCCAACTTTGCCTACCTTTAGGGAATGTCTCCATGAAGAAGCCAATGCCTTGAACACTTTCAAAAGGCCAAATCACAATCCATATTCACAAACCTATAATCCTGGTTGGAGAAATCATCCAAATTTTAGCTGAAAAAATGATAATCATGCACAATCTTCACAAGTCCCTTTTCAAACACGACAAAATTTTCAAAATTCTCATGATCATGCATATGCTCCTCCTCATAGGAATGACTTTGAAGAGACATTGAATTCATTCATTACAAAGCAAGAGACTTTCAATAGTCAACTGCTGCAAACATTAGCAAATTTGTCAGAAACTCTTGGCAAAATTTGCATCTACATTTAGCATCCAAGAGAAGGAAAAATTTCCTTCTCAAACATTGCAAAACCCCACAGATCAATCTAACTCAAATGCAGGGAGTTCAAGTAACCATTATTTTGACCAAGCCAAGTCCGTCATGACCCTTCGCAATGGTAAGATTGTTGAAAAACACATTCCTGACCCTTGTGAGTAAGAAGAAGAATCGATCTCTAAAGGGCAGGAAGAGGTTGCTAAACCAACACCTAGCGAAGAGGAAACCATATCCTCATTTGTGCCTCCATTTCCTCAAGCATTAGCCACACAAAAGAAGCAAACTCACAATTCTGAAATCTTTGAAATTTTCAAACAGGTAAAGGTCAACATTTCTTTGCTTGATGTGATCAAACAGGTACCTTCTTATGCAAAATTTTTGAAAGACTTGTGCACTGTAAAACGAAAACTAAATGTGAAAAAGAAGGCCTTTCTAGCCGAGCAAGTAAGTGCTATTCTTCAAAATAATAATACAGTGAAATATAAGGATCCAGGTTGTCCTACAATTTCATGTGTTATTGGAAACCATAAAATTGAACAAGCTTTACTTGATCTTGGTGCTAGTGTGAATTTGCTTCCATACTCGGTTTTTCAACTCATCTAGGTGAGTTAAAACCGACTTCTGTGACTCTTTTGCTTGCTGATAGATCATTAAATTGCGCAATAGGAGTAGTAGAAGATGTGTTAGTTCAAGTCGATAAATTCATTTACCCAGTGGATTTTATTGTCTTGGACACACAACCAGTGGAAGTATGTAATTCAATTCCTGTCATTTTAGGTCGTCCATTTCTAGCTACCTCTAATGCTTTGATTAATTGCAGGAATGGAGTCATGAAGCTATCGTTTGGGAACATGACATGGAACTTAATGTTTTCAATATGTGCAAACAACCACATGAAGAAGAAGATGAAATTGAGGAGGCTAATATGATCGAATCTATTGTGGAAGGTCACATCCAAAAAGGGAGTTCTTCTGACCCTTTGGAAACTTCTCTAGTGAATTCATTAGAATCAAGCATGGAACTAGAGTCTTATCTTTCTGATATATGCTCTTCATTGGATTGTGCCAGGTGATGGAAAAAGGCTCAAAATCAAGATTTGAAGATTGGGGCAAATGAATGAAAGAAGAGTATGAAGCTCCCAAGCTAGAATTGAAGCCCTTACCTGAAGGACTGAAATATGCATATCTTGGGGAGAATCAGACATATCCGGTGGTAATTTCTTCATCCCTCACATGCGAGCAACCACGTAAGTTGATAGAAGTGCTTAAAAGGCATAAAAATGCAATTGGGTGGACTTTAAAAGATATAAAAGGCATTAACCCTTTAATTTGCACACATAGAATACATTTAGAGGAAAATTCCAAAACATCTCAACAACCTCAAAGGAGATTAAATCCACACATGAAAGAGGTCATTAGGGCTGAAGTTCTCAAACTACTTGATGTGGGAATTATCTATCTTATTTCTGATAGTAAATGGGTAAGCCCTACACAAGTAGTACCTAAAAAATCTGGCATTACAGTTCTTAAAAATGAAAAGGGAGAATTATTGCCAACTCGTGTCTCGTCTAGTTGGAGGATGTGCATTGATTATAGAAAATTAAATGCTGTCACTAGAAAAGACCATTTTCCTTTACCTTTCCTTGACCAATTTCTTGAAAGAGTAGCAAGACACCCCTACTACTGCTTTCTTGATGGATACTCAGGCTATTATCAAATTCCATGCCTCGAAGACCAAGAAAAGCCACATTCACGTGCCCCTTTGACTTTTGCATTTAAGAGAATGCCTTTTGGACTTTGTAATGCTCCAGCTACTTTTCAAAGATGCATGCTGAGCATTTTTAGTGACATGGTCGAGCATTGTTTAGAAGTTTTCATGGATGATCTAACTGTCTTTGGAAACTCTTTTGATAATTGTCTTGGAAACTTAGAACAAGTCCTAAAAAGGTGTGTAGAAAAAGGTCTTATTTTGAATTGGGAAAAATGTCATTATATAGTCACTTCAGGAATTGTCTTAAGTCATGTAGTGTCTTCTAAAGGAATTGAAGTGGACAAAGCAAAAGTGGAATTAATTTCCCATCTGTTCCCCAAAACCCATTAAATAGGTTCGTTCCTTTTTCGACATGCTGATTTTATTAGGAGGTTCTAAGAAATGTTAGTGCTATATCTAAACCTCTTTGTAACCTCTATAAAAGATACTTCCTTTGAATGGACTCAAGAATGTCAACATGCCTTTGATACATTAATTGGGCTTTTAACTACTGCTCCAATTATGCAATCTCCTGATTGGTCCTTGCCTTTTGAATTGATGTGTGATGCAAGCGACTATGCAGTTGGTGCTGTCTTAGGACAAAGAAAAGAAGGTAAGCCTTATGTAATATACTATGCAAGTATGACTTTAAATGATGCACAAATGAATTACACAACAACTGAGAAAGAACTACTTGTAGTAGTATTTGCATTAGACAAATTTCGATCTTATTTAATTGGCTCTCCAACAATTGTTTACATTGACCATGCAGCTGTGAGATATTTAATGACTAAACAGGATGCAAAACCTAGATTGATACGGTGGATCTTATTGCTCCAAGAATTCAACATCACAATCAAGGATAAGAAAGGAGCCGAAAATGTCGTTGCTGATCATCTTTCAAGACTAACGACAGAGACATTAATTGAAACTTCACCTATCAATGATTCTTTTCCTGATGAATTTTTATTTTCCGTTGCTGCTGTACCTTGGTTTGCTAACATTGTAAATTTTCTTGCGACAGGGAAAATGCCACCTCATTGGAATGCTCAAGACAAAAGAAAATTTTTAACCGAGGTGAAAAATTTTTGCTGGGATGATCCATATCTTTTCAAATATTGTCCGGATCAAATAATAAGAAGATGCATACCCGACAATGAGGTAAGTAGTGTCATTAACTTTTGTCATTCCGAAGCATGTGAAGGACATTTTTCATCTAGAAAAACAGCTGCTAAAATCTTGCAATGTGGATTTTATTGGCCCACCTTATTTAAAGATGCACATGCATTTTGCAAAACATGTGAAAATTGTCAAAAATTGGGATCCATTTCAAAAAGAAACATGATGCCTTTAAATCCCATTCTTGTTGTTGAAATCTTTGATTGCTGGGGTATTGATTTTATGGGACCCTTTCCACCATCATTTGGTTTTGTGTATATCCTTGTTGCAGTAGACTATGTTTCAAAATGGGTCGAGGCAACTCCATGTCTAAACAATGACCACAAAACAGTTGTCAAATTCTTAAAAGAGAATATCTTGAGTAGATTTGGAATTCCTCGAGCCATTATTAGTGATGGGGGTACGCATTTTTGTAATAAACCATTTGAAACCTTAATGAAGAAATATGGAATAACCCATAAAATTTCTACACCTTATCACCCACAAACAAGTGGACAAGTTGAATTAGCTAATAGGGAGATAAAACAGATCCTAGAAAAAACGGTTAACCCAAATCGTAAAGATTGGTCTTTAAGACTTAATGATGCACTTTGGCTTACCGAACTGCTTTCAAAACATCATTGGAAATGTCTCCTTATAGATTAGTTTATGGAAAACCTTGTCACTTGCCGGTGGAAATTGAACATAAAGCTTATTGGGCCATTAAAACATTTAATACAAACTTGAATGATGCTTGCAAGTTACGAAAACTCCAACTGAGTGAACTTGAGGAAATCAGGAATGAGGCTTATGAAAATTATAAAATCTACAAAGAAAAAATGAAGGTTTTTCATGACAAATCCATTGTTAGAAAATCTTTTGAACCTTCACAAAAAGTTCTTTTGTATGATTCAAGATTGTATTTGTTTTCTAGTAAACTTTGGTCTCGTGGATTGGACCTTTCATTATTAAAAATGTTTTCCCTCATGGAGGTATTGAAATTGGGAACCCGAAGAATGGTAATGTATTTAAAGTTAATGGACAACGGTTAAAAACATTCTTTGAAAATTTTGATCAAAATGAAGAGTCCATTGTGCTTTAATCGATCCTTTGTTTTGAAGGATTGATTTTTTTCCCGGTCAGTGGCGATACGGTCCTCCGTTACATTTAAAAGTCGTTTTTCGTTTCCTAAACCTGTTGCTCATGCTTGCATCCATTTTCTTTCTTCTCTCTCATTTTCTCACAGGGATACCATTCTCTCAAATTGCACAAAAACCAAACATTTTCCACTCCTCTTCCTCAAAAATGATTTGCTTAAAATTTATAAAGCTCGTGCGAAAGATAAGGTTGTTGATGCTAAGGGTATTCCGGCTGATTAAAGATGGTTTAATTGAAGCCAAGGTTCCGATCTTCACTGTGGTTTTCAATAATCTTGTTTCCATATGGCCAGGTTTGGAAAAAGCTCTTATTCCAAAAAGCGAAGAGCGAAAAGGTTACAATTTTGTCCCAGATGTGCAAGATGGACTTGTAACCAGCGTTGCCGCTCCTTGGGATATTTGTCTAACAATCGAGAGGAGAAACTACAGTTCATCAAGAATGGACTGAGTAAGGAGTCTTTGGATGATATCCGAACGACTCTGGAGACGCATTCTTGTGGACTTGTGCAGCGTGAAATTTTTAATTTGTGGACACATTTCCGAGATGAGCAGGAATGCTATAGTCTTGGGAATCTGACTCAAAACGACCCTGTTTGCCAGTTTATAAGAAAACTGGATGGGAAGCATATCCCCAACTCATAGAAGGTGTTTAAGTCATTTCTGGACGTAAACCAGAGGAAGATGTGAGCCACAGTCACAACTACCTGTACATATGCATGCGTGCCATCATTTTTGAATTTTAATACCTCATTGCTGTCATTTTTGAATTTGTATCTTTTGTTGACTTATGGTGTCTTATTTCATCATCTTTTGACCTTTTTTTTGCATTATTGTCAACTTTTTCAACAAACAATCGAGCTACCTAGATAGATATCATCATTAACATACCTTTTTGCACTCCATAAATACCACATGTCTTGTTCTCTTCTTCACACATAGTTAGAGAGTCACATAGACATGGAGGGAACTTCAAAACGTCGAATCCAAAGGATATTTGTATTCTGTGGATCTCGACCAGGTAAAAGTGAAGAGTTCGTAGAAGTAGCGAATTATCTTGGTAGGCTACTGGCTGAAAGAAAGATTCATGTGGGTTATGGGGGAGGTAGCCTCGGGTTAATGGGTTGCGTATCAACAGCTGCACATGTAGGAGGTAGTCAAGTGTTAGGAGTTATTCCTAAAGCTGTGGCTGTAGACAGCATTGTTGGAAAAACGGTTGGGAAGGAGTTACAGGTCTCCTCTATGCATGAACGCATGGCACATATGCTCATCAATTCAAATGCCTTTATTGCTTTACCAGGTGGTTTTGGCACTCTTGAAGAAATTTTTCAAATTGCCTCTTGGGCCCAACTGAATCTCCATCAAAAACCCCTAGGTTTGTTGAATGTTAAAAATTTCTTTGATCCTTTGATAGTGGTTGATGTAGCTGTTAGACAAAATTTTATCCACATTTGCGCGGAACGATCCTTGTGTTCTGCCACTTCTGGCTGGTGAGTTTACATTGACAAATTACAAGAAGTTGAGTATGAACCTGACCCAGCTAGTACTCAAATTAATTGGGCAGGAGGGCAAAACAAAAAGTGCAAATTGGATCTGAATCTCCGTTTGTAATTTTTTTTTTTAGCATGTTATTTTATGAGTCTTTCAGGTCATCTCTCTTGAATACAGAAGCTTCAGGTAATGTCTCCTATACTTTATCTCTCTACATTTAAACATTGAGGACAATGTTTCATTTGGTTGGGGGGGAAGGATAGTAGACATAAGTGTGTCTTGAAATTTTATTTTTTCTTGCAAAAAAAAAAAAAAACGAGTTAGTAATTAGATTCAGAGTGCGGTGTAAGGAGTTCAAATCCTCTTGAGACGCATTCTGGTCAGGAATGGCAGAGTATAGAGGGCCAGTTTGAACTCTTGAAACCCATTCTAACCAATTTGTCATTTTATTTTGATCTTATGAACTCATTTTAGCTAACTTGATATTATTTAGACTTGATTTTTGAATTTTATAACAAGGAAGTCTTATTCATTTCACTTTGAATTATTCAAATCTATGAACTCTCACAACCTTATCATTTAATAAATTGTGTGCTTATGTGCTCATTAAGCAAGTATTCATGAGCCTTTCTTCACACACACACACATACCTTGATGCATGATTGTGGGTGGCAAAATGAAATGTTGTAATATTTGAGTTCTTTTGTTTTGTTTAGGATAACAACACAAAGGAAGGGGAAGTTAAAAAAAAAAAAAAAGAAAAATAAAAGCAGAAAAAAAAGAGAAAGCAATTGTGGATAAGTTTGGTCTCGTAGCCTCCTTAATTCGAGCAATTAAGCCCGAGGGGTGCCTCAACACCTAATACCCTAAGACCAACTGGTTTTGGGAGCTATTGGCCCAAAGCTCGCTACATGGATTAAGGAGAAAGCTTAATGGGATTGAACATTGCACTATCCATAAGTTTCTAAGCAAAAATAAAGTATCAGCAACCCGAGTCGTTAAGCTCGAAGGGGTGTCTTAACACCTAATGCCCTAAGGCCAACTGGTCTAGAAGCCATTAGCCTAAGGCTCGCTACATGGGTTAAAGATGCATTCTTTCAAAAAAAAAAAAAAAACAACACATATATATATAAAATAAATGAATGTCCCCTACCTAAAGTTGTTAGCCTTAACAAATATTAGAACCGATATGGCTTCTTTCTAATAAGCCCCATAGTCATGTGTTGACTGAGCACAAAAAGGAGGTTTATTGATATCTTGACTGAAGGGTACATGAGTCATAAAAAAAAATAATAATAATAATAATTGGTTGAGAGTTTGTTTATTTGGATAAAATCAAGGAGAGTGCAATAATGACCACCTTGGATGTAAAATTCTATAAATCACTTCTAAATAATAACGCTTTAATTGGTAGGGACTAGCAATAAGCTAGTTGGGGGGTGTGATGAACACTTAAATATGCATGTTTAATAAGAGTTTAGTTCAT
This sequence comes from Boswellia sacra, assembly GCA_013180625.2. Lineage (NCBI taxonomy): Eukaryota > Viridiplantae > Streptophyta > Magnoliopsida > Sapindales > Burseraceae > Boswellia > Boswellia sacra. Next base: position 37,930 of record SNVD02010433.1, on the reverse strand, counting down.
CATATTGCATTAATAGTGTCATTAAATTCCTCAACTTAAGCATATTTGTAGCATTTGCATCTTTGGAATTAATTTCTCTTAATTTTGGTTTTGTTACAGGTTCGGTAAAATGGGCATAACTCTCTATTTATAGATCAGAATGGTGCAATTCTTAATGTTTTGGAAAGCTGATTTAATTGTCTACAAGATTGCATTTCACAAGCATCATCAAATTCGGGTTCTTAGTGGACCAAAATTGGGCTTGAAGTGAACCCATCTACAGTCTCGGCCCAGTCTGACCAGGCCTCAGTATTTGGACCGTATCTCTCAAAATACGTATCCAAATTGTGCAAATCAATATGTTCTAGAAAGCTGAGAGAAATATCTACAACTTTCATGAAGACATGTGATTAAAATTCACAACATTTCGATGTCAAAATTGATGGTCAAAGTCGGTGCCTAATGATCCCAATTGTCAAAGATATTTACAACTAATATTTGACAATTATGTCCTTGTAATTTGACAAGTTTGCCCCTGGATGTATCTATAAATAGAGGTGCCTTGTGACCCATTAGGGCATCTTGGCCTTGGCTGGAACATTTTGGCTTTGGCTAGGATCTTGTATTGTGTTTTATGTGTTTATGTTATTAATGAATTTTCTTTTTATTGCATTTTATTTTCTTTCTATTATAATGTTCTTCTAATTTCTCTTTTGCTAAGGTGAAAGGGTGAAACCCTTGATATGAGAATAAGGATTCTCTAACCCTTAATATGTGCTTAATAATCTTAATCTTATAATGTTTATTCAATATGATTTATATTTAATTTCTTAATCAATCTTGACACCACTCGTAAAGTGGAGGTCTTGATCCATTGTCGACAATCCTTGGCACATCAAATGCTTGGATCCTTTCTAGATGATGTATGGTTCTTCCTTACCGACACGAATCTAGTTAGGAACCTTGATTTGTTGTAGACATATGGTGATTGGCACATTGGATGCTTGAACCCATTTACAAGAAGTGGTATAAATATTGGTAATGAAACAAATATAATTCATATAACTAAAATGGGTTAATTATCCTTATTTGAAATATCAAGGGCGGATCCCCTAACCTTAGCCTTCATTGTTATTGTGTTAATTCCTCTTGTATTTTAATTATTCTATTGTTTATGAACTTTTTATTTTATTTACTATGGTAGGTTCTACCACCTTATGAAATTGTTCTTTAATTTACTATGGTTGGTTATACCACCTATTTCCATGGATGGTTTTACCTCCTCTTGCTTTTTGTTTTATATTTGAATGGTCGGTAATACCGCCTACCATCTTACGTATTTATTGATATTATCTTGTCATTCCTTTGAATCATCCATATCATATTTGCTTATCTTATAATTTGTAACGTTAAATTCCCTTCCTCGTGGATCGACCCCGGTCTCACCGGGTTTTATTACTTCGACACTCCTATACTTGGGAGACAATCCTTTTTCGGATGTGTCAAGACTCTTGTATCAACACTAATTGGTGTATAAACATCTTTATTTACCAACTCTAAACAATCTTTGGCTCGATATCTCTTAGCCATGAATGGCCTTTTGGACATCTTTCCTTCTATGTATGATTCACAAGTCGGCAAAGGTTCAAACTTTAACTAACTTAGTGGCTCATCGTTAACCATCCTTTGAATCCTACTAATATTTATATGGCCTAGTCTAAGATGCCAAAGATAAGTCTTGTTAGTGTTAGACAATATAACTCTTTCTTTACTCAATTTTGATGTCATTTATTAATACTGTGAATGGGGCTTTCATCTTGTTAAAGCGTTCGCGACCACGACACTATGTCAAAACTTCTTTCGAGACTTAAAGAAACACAAACGTGAACAACTACCCCAATCTCTTTAGAGATAGGTTCAGGAAGTTAGGTATAAGTCATTCACCTCACCCATATCTAAATCTGACCTTCACTAGGGCATACTAAATAAGAATAGCTTATATTATTATGCAGTCCACTTAAATGGTTCATTTTTTGCACACATTCCTAATTTTATCTTCTTTATGCATGAAAGGTGATTTTCAATCAATAGCAATTGTATATTCATACAAAGAAAGAGGTGAGGAGAATAGAGTTACAATTTCCTTACAAACAGAGGGGAATGAGAGGAGGATGACAACAATTTGTTATTCAACAGATAAAGTAAATCTACTTCTAAACACTTCATATACCATGTTCATCATTTGGTGAGGCCTTGTTCAAGTCTCGGTAATCCACACACATTCGAACCCTTCCATCCGTCTTTGGTACTGGCACGATATTGGCTAACCATTCCCGATACTTCACCACTTCCAGAAACTTAGCTTCAATTTGCTTAGAGACTTCCTCTTTGATTTTCCGAGCCCATTCAGGTCTCATCCTTCTTAATTTCTACTTAATCGACTTTATGTGCGGATAAGTTAGAATTGTATTCTCAGCAATGCTTTTCTCAATTCTAGGCATATCGTCATAAGCCCAAACGAAGACTTCTTCATGTATTAAGTGCAATGCATGTGTTCTTAGGTTTTTTGATTGTACCAACGTTAATGTCATGAGTTTGAATGGTATGAATTTTAAAAATGCTAGTGAAATACAAATTATGATGCACAACACCATTAGGAAAAGACATCACACAAGTAAGCAAAATTATTTTTCATTGCATTAAACTTTAAAACATAAACAATGTCCTCTTCTTCAAAGAGGTTGGGTACGAACACATCTTCATAAGATACATTCTTAATTCCTTCTTTGATGAAAGCAGCAAGGTCGATGGACGGGTCCATTGGCGGTGCTTATTCTTGAAGCTTCCCCTCTTTGATGGTCATCTTCTCCATTTCAACCAAGTCATTCCCCTTAGAGACTCATGCCTGAAGGATGTCTTTGAAGATCTCAAATCCAGGCTTTAACATTTGCTCGAAAACCTGTGGTTCAATAGCTCCCACATACTTTGTATCTTAGGCCTTGACAAATTTGATGAATCTCCCTTTCTTAGGTTTAACGTCTTTTTCTTCCCTTTCGGATTCATAGCGCAATCCTGTTCTAGAAGTTTGGCCTTTGAAATTTGGAAAGGATGCTAAACCACGTCCATTCCTCCCAAGCCCAGTTCCTAGCGAGTACCCTTGTTTCTTCATTATTCCATCTATAACTGGGCTGACTTCATCAATCATGGCTGCTTGAAAGCCACCCATATAAGGTATTTCTCCAATCTTTACACTCAAAGCAGCTAGTGCAATTGTTGATGCTGCATATGAATGGTCACGATCTCCCCATCCATGTTGAATCGAATTTTTGATGTAAAGTGGAAGGAACCCGGCCAAGCGGATGAAACCATGGTCATCCTAACAAGGCAGCAAACGTGAATGGAATGTCAAGGACTGTGCATTCCGTCATGACTTCGATTGGCCCAGTCTTCACTAAGGCCTTGAAAATTCCTATGGTACTTCTCTTTGAATCATCATAAGCCCTGATCACCATATCATAAGGCTCAAGTTCATCTTCATTGACTCCGTATTTGTGCAATATCTTTATAGGCACAATATTGATGATGGACTCATCATCCACCATAATACAAGAAGATGTTTTCCCACCAATTTTTGCGGTGATGAACAATGGCTTGTTATGATTCATCCCCTCAAATGGTAGATCTTCATCTGAAGGTGATTACTTGCTTCTCATTTACCCCCTTGGGTGCTCCCCCAGTCAAGGTGATCAACATTTTGCTAGCAGTGGTAGCCATTAACACCTCTACCGCTGCCAAACTATGGCTCCACCATCCAAAGTGAAAACTGATCATACGATTGACTTTCTAGAATTCAAATCCTATTGGAAATCTAAATCTATATAACCAACTGGTGTTAGATCACTACTAGAATATACAACCATATATCCCTTCCTCTTATGAAGATACTTTAACATATGCTTTACTACAACCCAATGCTCATAACTAGGATTTGACTGATACTCATTAATAACTCCCACTGCATATCAGATATCTAGCCTAGTAGTTAGCATTGCATATATGAGACTCCAATAGCAGAGGCATATGGGACTCGTCTCATCTCTTTCTCTTCCTGAGTCTAAAGAGATTGCTCTCGAGAAAGATTAACTCCATACCTGAAAGTTAACAATCCTTTCTTAGAGTTTTGCATTGCAATTTGAGGCAAATTCTTTTCTATGTAAAAAGTCTGAGGCAATGCTAGTTTCTTGTTATACCTGTCCCTTATAAGTTGGATCCTAAGAACATAACTAGCCTATTCCAAATCTTTCATTTGGAATTGGTCAGTTAGCCAAAATTTTATTGATGATAGTACCTCTACATCATTCTGAATGAGTAGAATATTATCAATGTAAAGAATGAGAAATACAACCTTTTGATCTTATACTCTCTTGTAGACACAAGACTTGTCTAAATTTTGAATAAAACCATAGGTTTTGATCATTTGATCAAACCTTATGCTCCAAGACCTTGATGCTCGCTTAAGACCATAAATGGAACTTTTCAATTTGCAAACCTTTTGTCTTGGTCTTATTCTATGGAACCTCTGGTTGCATCATATAGATGCTGTCATCAAGATTTCCATTCCAAAAGTTGGTCTTGATGTCCATTTTCCCAAATCATATAATCATAATGAGAAGTAATGGATAAGAGAATCTAAATTAATTTAAGCATAGCCTTACCTTTGAAGGCTTTTACCTTCCCATAAACTCATCTCTTTCTCTAGTAGACCTAGTTGCACTCTATGTTTTTTATCCCATCAGGTGCATCTACAAGTTCCTAGAGAGAATTAGAATACATTTATTCTATTTTTGATTCAGCATCAGCATCTTCACTACTTCCTCATAAGTAGCAGGATCAGATTCATCTTTACTAGTATCTTGCGATACTCCTATGAATCTGTCAGGTTTTTTACAATCCTTCCACTCCATCGAGGCATCATAGGAGTTGTCTAATAATCCTCCACTACGTCGAGGTACTATAGGAGGTTGTATAATTGGATCTTATATTTGTTTTGTATTAGAAATAGATGTCGAACCTTTGAAAGTATCATCATTGATCGGATTAGTGTTAGTTTTTTTAGACATTTCTTCTAATACTACATTGCTTTTAGGCTTACAATTTTTTTATGTAGTTGACCTTTAAGTGATTTGCAGTCATACTTCAAATTATTTCTCACTAGCTTAACTATAGAAGCAATATCCTTTTATAGCTTTTAGGATTTCCTAAACCCAAGTGGATAATTTTGAATAACTTACATTGATCAAACTATGTCGAAAAGAGTTCTATTCCTTTTCTCTTACTCTAGTGAGTTGGAATAGTATTTCATTGACATGATAGGTATTCACTACTACGATCTGATTGTAGTTATTTGACATATTTACTAAATGCTTCAACCTTAATCTTTTACTTTTTGAACTCTTCAAAAGTTCTAGATTTATAATGCACTAGGTAGATATACTTATATTTTCAGTAATCATCTTATGAAACACTCATATGTGCCTCTCCAATACTAAATGGTGCATAAACATTTCATATACTATATCATCTTTAGCTCTATTTCCTTTAAGCTTAAAATGGCTTATAGGAAAATTTCTCACTAGGCTTGATTCATAAGTTGGTATAGGTACAACTTCTAATGAACTTAGTGTCCATCCTTAACTATCCTTCGAGTCTGTTTTCATAAAATTGGCCTAGTAAAAAATGTCAAAGATAAGTCTGATTAGTGTTAGACAATCTAACTCTTTCTTTATTGAATTTGGTGCCATTTATTGATTCCACTTTTAATTTTCCATCATATGCAAATTGTTATGTATAATTCCAAAAAAATTAAAATTCTTTATTCTTTCTAATAACAACAAACTTTTTAAAAGACAATGAATAACTAGAATTTTAAATAAATATCTGAAATTCAAAATTTCTTACATTATCTAGAAAAATAACAATTATCCAAAACTAAAAATATCAAAATGTGTAGTTCTTTAATTGCATGAGCAGACACCAACGCTTTTTGTGCAAGCCTTAAGCCAAGCTTACTTTCTTTAGAAGTTGAGTCCTATTTAGCCTTTACAAAGAACTAAATACATGGTTACTATCCATAATTCAATAATTAAGGGAATATTATACAAAGAATGATTCTAGAAAAAATATTGCTTAAACAAGCTTTAAATGCTATGCAATCTCTTTTCAAAATGGCCTTTATCACTATAATGGAAACTTTTCCCAATTAGTTGGGCTTCATTCTTTATCTCCTATGTTGAGAATTTTAAAACCTTTTTATATTCGTTCTTATAGACCTTACCCTTAAGGTTTTAAACTAGAAGAATACTGGACTTTGGTTTTAGCATCCTTAGTAACCTTCTTTGATTAGGCTTTTAAGAGTAATTCTAATTTTTTTTTTTTTTATCAAAATCTCATCTTTATTCAAAATAAATAACAAGATAAAAAGTTCGAAGTCATATCAATTTTGCCTCACTAGACAACCCTTATAAGTGAAAAACGATATTATTTACATTAGTCATATATATAAACTTCAATTATTAACACTTGGTCCAAAGAAGTAAATATACAACTTGGCTTTTGCGTTTACTTTCTCTTATTTTGCATAGTATTTTTCATTCTTTAGAGTTAAATATCATAAGATGGTGAAGGTATACTTGCTTCTAGGACCCACTTATGACATTGAGTTTGTTGTAGAGTATCAAGACTTTCTTTCCACTTTACACAACCTTGACCATCACATGGCTACCATCTCATGGTCTACATAGCTATATCCATCTTATAGTCTTCATATCTAGTTAAAATCTCATTTAGTGTAATTTATCGATAGAGCATATTGATCATTTAGCATATAAGTAATTGGATTTTTTTTTCGTAAAAACAAACATACACCTTCATCAATGACTATAAAACTTTTGAATATAACTACATGATGCATAGGATGCCAAAATGTAAATGCAATCATCCAACATAATTTGCAATATATTCTATGGTGCTTTAATCAAATAATTACCACTTTTCTTTAGGAAAATGTGATAACTCTATTTAATTAAATTAGATTTCTTTGTAATTATTATTGTTTCCAAAATAACTCATATTTCAATAATAATAACCACCATATATTTAGCCCTTAATTAATGAAATCATTCCTTTACGGAATATCTTTTCAAAAATTAAGTTGAATGTGTGACCATTGTTTTAATTAATTCTAAGATTGCATTAATGTAAATTTCTTTAAAAAAATCACTTAATGGTTTGCTTGGATTAATTTTATCTAATTGGAAATCCAATTTTAGAAAACAACTATCATAAACCCTCTTTTAGGGAGTAAGGCCCTGAGATGAGCCAAGTCGAGGTTTATGGATAGCTCATCCATATGGACCAACAATGGAGACTTTAGGTTTAAATTTAATTAAACCTTCTCGCACTCAAACATTTCAAACTTTGGGATTTTATTATAAAACGTGATTCATATAACTACTTTCATACTCTTTTGAAAACTTTTTATATGCACATTTATTACTTAATTAATCTTATTAATTAAGTTTATGATTTATATTCTATTTATCAAACATTTTGATAAAATTATAAATCACATTAATTAATCTATTTAATTTTATATATACCATTAATCAAACATTTTGACTATTATATATAAATTTATGCATGAATGTATAAACATGTTATAATGTATTGATATGGCATTCCATTTCTCTCTATGGCATGTGACATATCATTATTTTATTTAACAATTTAAATAGAACAATCAATCTTTCATAAAACATACATGTGGTAAAATATTTGGCTTTTTTCCTAAAAATATTACATTTAATATTTACATAAAGCTCTTGTATCTTCTTGATATTTCCCTCGTGCTTGTATTTGTCTATTAGTTCCAAGAAAATTTTCAAAATTCATAAAATTGAAAATAATGGTGTACAGTGAATTGATTAGATATTGTCCAGAAACTTTAAAATTGTTCACAGACACCCCTGCAAAATTGGATCGTTTCCAAATTTGCAATTTCACTTCTATAGAATGCATCTTTGATTTAATGGGCTATACAACTCCGATTTTATCACTGTTTTGAGTTGTAAAACAACCAAAACAACATGGACAAGATGGAAGACAACCTGTTAAAGTAATTGCACTCACTTAGGCCTTAGTTTCGAAATAAACCATGCCCGATAGGTGAACCTTTCTTGCAACAAGTCTATATTACAGCCTTGATAAGCCCAACAACCCCAATACTATGAATTCCTTCACTGCCTAGAAGTTATTTGGCATCATTAAACCCATTGGACCTCACTTTAGTGATAAAACACCAAGCTAGGCCCATAAAGCACAACCCAATAGCTTGCCAAGCTACAAACAACAAAAGCTTAAACACTTTGGACTTGGGCTCACCACGTTTGGACTTGGGCCAAATTAATTGACCTTAGGGCTTTTTAAAAACCTTTTTAACCTTTCAATCCAGCATGCCCTAGACTTGTTCTAAGGCTGGTCATTTTCCCAAAACATCCCCAAAGAAGCCCAAATGCAAAAGCTCCATAGGCTTGGGTTTTGAGGCTTTTGCTCCACGGTTTTGTGAGCTTTAAGCCCACGGCCTTGGGGCTTTGGCCCTCAAACCCTTGGGCAGCCCATTACATGGCATTAGCCATGCTTTGGGTGAACCAAATGGGCAAGCGCTGTCCATTAGGCCCATAGATGTAAAAACTCAAGGATCCCTAGGGAGTTTGGCGCAATCCTCACCCTAGAAATCCCTCATGGCATCCAAAAACCCTCGCCACCTCTATGTTGACACCCTCCATGCAACCACTATGTGATATTCATCTTCATGTTTTTACATCAATAATTGTACAATTATGAAAATAAAATACAAACTACTTTGTACAAGAACACAAAAACCTAAAATTGAACAAACATAGAAAAATTAAGAATCACAGAGGATAATTGAATGGCATAAGGGTCACCCCTCAATAATTGCATACAATTAAAAAGGAAATACAAAGAAAACTCTATAAGGCCAAGTATTCACCCATACATAACCATACAAATTATTACATACAATTTATCGCATGAAATCATGCAAACTTTCTTGGAGAAATTAACACAACATCATATAACATGTCCTTAAAGCACAAAACTATATTTGAATAAATACTTTATTCGCTCTCTAGTGGAGGAAGCGAGGCTCTGATACCAATTATTGGATCCTAGACTTAGATGTGATCAAATCAAAGTAGCAAAAATAGCTCTGGGGTAAGGATCTAGCGAATACAAGCTTCAAATTTTTTTTTGGCTTTCTCACCACTTTGGATCTCAAGTATGGTTGAATATCTATCTGAACAATACTTGTGGGAGTGTATCTTGACTAGATTAAACATGAGAATACAAATGGGAAACAATGTTAGGAGAGGTCAAGGCAGCTCAAACGTGATCCCAAGGTTGCCTTAGAGGCTTCTACATTTTGGCTTAAGGTATGAGGCCTGAGATTGGCACAAATTCCAAGGCAAGGGTACTACTCATATTTTTTATCATTTTCATCTCTTAGGATTTTGATTGAAACCCTACTATGTTATATACCTCCCTTGTTTCCTTGTTAAACTGTAATTATTTCAACTTAGTATTTTAAAGATTCTTTTAATCCTAATATAAATCTTATTGGACTCATAATTTAATTAGGTTTCTACAAACCTAATATAAAACTAATTGGACTTATAATTCAATTACGTTTCTACGAACTTAATATAAATCTAATTGGATTTTTATATATTTGAGTCCAACTCAAATAACTGGAAGGTATCTTTAATTTCAAATCAAACTCTTAATTAATTAAATCATATTTAATTAATTAATAGGCCCAATAAGCCCAATTAGTCATTAGCCTAATTACTTATTTAATTAATCTTGTTAATTAAATATCAACCCATTAGCTTATTTATTTAATTAAACCCTTTTAATTAAATAACAAGCCTATTTACAATTTAACATATTTAATTTAATATATGAAATTTTATTCTCAATAAAATCTCAATTAAAGTAAATATCATTTCTCATAATTTATTCTTATGTTCAAATAATTTAATCAGTTACTGAGAAAACCTTGATGGACATATTAAATTACAAGCTCTAATAAGTTTGACTTAGCACCTTGTTCTCTTAACTGTAATGGACCCCACTTATTAACTTTGGTCCACTCCACTATAGGTCCAAAGCTATACTCTTGAATTAAATATTATTTACAGAAAGCTTACAAATTTAATTTGATTAGATTATTTCGCATAAGCTATATCGATTAAGCAACAGGTTTATAAAAAAACCCTTCATAGAATATCAATAATTGGAGCTAGGTATAAATTATTGTTTTACCTCTCGAATTACATCTTGATCCCTTAATATTAGTTTTATACCATTTAAGTGATTTAAGATTTATTCAAATAAATCTTAGTTTAATGAACAACTTTTCATTAAACACTTGGCCCAGATTCTATCACTTAAAACCTTCTAAAATCATCAAGGTGGTAGTCTGCAATCCCTTAGGAGTCATGAATTCCATATCTATGGTATAGTGTATACTAATACACAAATCTTATAATCCCAACTAGCTAAGGTATTTAGATCTCACTTTTTATTATAGTCAAAGTCTATAGCCTGCATACTAGACGTACTATCCAGTCAGGATTAAGGTATGAAAGCCTTTAGTGCTCGGTTGTGGTAATTTTTATTCGGTCACGATATTTCCACCAAATGATATAATTCCATGTGGTCATGTTCATTGCATTCATAATGCACAAGTGTCTTTGTCCCGAAGTCTTCACTTCAAATGGTTATAGACTCGCCATTTCCCCATTGAAGACAAACCATACAACAACCTTATCTAAACAAAGTGTCCAACTATTGTTTGTAGGTTGTGAACTAGTTTTGAGCTATGATGAAATTCTATGTCTCATATATACAGATTTTATCAATAGATAAGCTCTGGTGCCTTTGGTCATTGATACAATCATAGTCAGGTAAAATAAATAATAAAAACTTTATTTATTAAAGATGTTTTTAAAAATTTACAAAAAATATCCATCACTCTTAGGGCACATATCTAACAAGCTCGACCGAAGGAAAACATGTGGTGCAAGTGTAAATAGTGACATGCTAAAGTCTCCACCAAGGATAATACTAACGAATCTCATTGTCTAGCACTATCTAGAGCAACTTGGTCCAAGAATCTAATTTCTAAAGCTTTCTAGATTAGTGATTCTTAGGCCCATAATGAAATGGGCCAATCTTAGGGATAGCCAAAATAGCAAACTTTTCCTATGACCAACTATGAAAAGAAAAGTATTTTATAAGGGCGAAATGTGTAGCATATACAGAATGAGCTTGTTGAAATTCTAAGTACTGCAAGTCCATTAGAAAAAGAGGAACTTGAAGTAGTAGAAGGCTACCAGAGAATCTTTGACTCACTCCGGATTTGACATGGTCTTGTCCATGCAAAGTCTCAGCCAATATCAAAGGCATCAAGATCTTCACAATTTCCATATGAAGGACGAGGTTCATCGAAAAAGGGTCTTTCAAACCATCCTCGGAGACTAAAAAGAATTGTGAAAGGAGACAAAACTGGAGAATGCAAAGTCAAGAAATAGAACTTTTGTCCATATTTATCAAAAACTTGATGCGTTCGACACTAGCAAGTATACTAGTCGCACAAGTAATAAAGTGATGAGTAAGATATCGTTGCCACGAGGATTGATTCTAATTGAATTTGTTATTCGAAAGCAACAATAAACTAAATGAGGGGGGTTTTGTTGATTGATTAACTAGATGAAATATTAATGCAAGCAAAGAATAACACAATGCAAATTTAAACAGATTGAAAAATCAATGAGAGAAACCTGGTTAAGGGATCCTTCTCTACCACAAGATATGGATTTGCGAATTAATTGTAGAATTGTCATCCAATTACACCATTGAAATTATCAACCGTATATAACAACAAGCTCTGTTATCCCAATCTTTCCTTACTTTGTTGTTAAACAAAACAGGCTCTTTATTTAATCTCTATCCATTAAACAACCTAGAACAAGCTCTCTAAATTTAAATCAATGGATGCATTATGATAAGAAAGATACGTTGATCTAAGCAATAAACATACAAGCTCAGATTATTTAACTTAGGTTGTATTCTCCAATTGCAATATCTGATCACAATTTTGCTACTAAGGATTAGGAATTCAAGACAATTACGGATCAAGATTTCTAGTGTAGCAATAGACAACAACCAGATTATATTCAGTTGGCCATTCGAAATACAATCCAGTAAGCAATCATAAGTATTAGATATAGGAAAATACAAGCAAATTCAATTAGGGAATTGGATAACAACTTCTTGCACAATCAACTTACAAAAACCATATCAGGGGCTTTGATATCACCCTCAACAATTCAGATTCAGTTACACATGTTTAAGAACGTGGTAAATACAATACAACATGGAGACATTCCAGAAAATGAAAGGGAAGGGAAAAACTTAGCAAATTTGATGTAATTCTCTTTGGATTGTAGTTCTTCCTCTTTCCAAGCTTCCTTTCTCCTTCAAGAACTCCAAGAGATGAAAGAATTCCAGAGCTGCAGCCTCCACCACGTTCTCCCCTCTTCAAGTTATCAAATAAAACCCTAAAATGTGTTTAAATACTCTGCTACAGTAACCTGCTACAGTGTCCCGTATTATACATGCTACAGTGATTTGTGGAATTACATTTCTACACTTCTCACACTGTTTTGATTATAACTTTTGGTACACTGAATGGATTTATAAACCGTAAATTTCTCCAAAAATAGACTTCGAGAGCTTTCCAACGGTATATAACATGTCATCGGGTTCATTGTATATCAATACAATTAAATCCGAGAAGATGGTTGACTAGCAGAGGTGAAAATGAAGGGTTTTACTCTATTTTTGTGCAAGTTGCTCCAAAACTCCTACAAATATCAAAACCACACAAAAGCATAAAAATACCAAGGAATATAGCAAAGAAAAATGGACGAATTAATATGAAAATGATATATAATTAGACACCTATCAGTAGCATATACAGAATGAGCTTGTTGAAATTCTAAGTACTGCAAGTCCATTAGAAAAAGAGGAACTTGAAGTAGTAGAAGGCTACCAGAGAATCTTTGACTCACTCCGGATTTGACATGGTCTTGTCCATGCAAAGTCTCAGCCAATATCAAAGGCATCAAGATCTTCACAATTTCCATATGAAGGATGAGGTTCACCGAAAAAAGGTCTTTAAAACCATCCTCGGAGACTAAAAAGAATTGTGAAAGGAGACAAAACTGGAGAATGCAAAGTCAAGAAATAGAACTTTTGTCCATAGTTTCGATCAGGGCTATCAGTGAAGATAGCATCACTTTGCCATCCATAGTATATGCCCCAATCTCGGAACACAGGATGTGGAAGAAATCAACCATGTCCTTTAACAAAGGAGGTGATAAAGAAGGCAATATGATATCCTGAAACTAATAGAAAGGACCTCTAGAATGGCACTAAACTCTTCATCTAATGGACAAAACTCTTGATAGTTGAAATAAAAAGCATGATCTAACATATTTTGGAAATCTAATGTAGCTTTAAGAAAAGGGATGTCAAGCTTTACCTACAAGAGAAACTTTAACCCATAAAGCCCGCTTGGCTCCAAAAGCTACCATTCTTTATCCTTCAAAGGCTTCAGAGCCGTTTAGAGAACTCTCAGACTTGCTCAGACATGTTCTGGTGGAGTGTTGAAAATGAGGGAAGATAAGGGCCTTTTATAGAGGAAAAAAGTGTGCTGAGTAGTCATACAGATGCACATTTGTAAGCATAGATGCCACATCTGTACTGTCTACCCTAGTGGGTTTTGTGGTTAAAAAAATGGTGATAAATGGCTTTATGAGGCATTTTTATGGAATTCTCAATGAGTTGTGTAATTTTTAATATTTCTTTTAATATCCATGATGATTATGTGAATAAATTCAATATCTTTGCATTTGTTAAACATCATGACCAAAAATCCATTAATCCATTCAAAATTTACAAAAACAAAGGCCATCAATGAGCAGCGATTCCATCCCACTCCAAGTGTTTGCGACCTTGACACTACTTTCCAAGCCCTTTAAGAACTTAAGGGCAAAATAGGACAAGTCATAGAGACAAACCTAGAGATCATAGATTCGCCACCTAAGAATAACCATGGGAAAGTTGAGTGATGGCAATCCAATCCCTTGCTTCTGGACCCAAACTACCTTCACCCCTTAAAAAACGGGTTTGAGAAGTTAGTTACAAGCTTTGCTCACCCAAACAAAGTCCGGCCTCCACTAGGGCCTATCGAGTTCAATGTTCTAAGCTACTAATATTGTCCATCTAGATCCTAATTCCCTTTTATGCACACAACCATTTTTATCTTCTTATTACATGTGAGGTGAGACAATTTATATACATCAATAGAAAGAGGGAGAAGAATGGAGTATATTTTCCATCAAAGATGGGGGAAGGGGATGAGAATTACAATAGTTTTTATATCATAACAAAGCAACAAATACAGCAGTAAAGATAAGCAGTCATGAAACATATAAATTGAAAAAAGAAAGAAATAATATTAAAAAAATTCAAACAAGACATGGGACAGATTAGAAAAACGTACATGCATCAATCAAAACAGAATTGGGATTTCTTCTCATCACTAATCATGGGTCCGTACACTACTTATACATCCTTACCAATAATGTCATAACACATCATATCAAATCAACACATCTAATGAAAAAGGAGCAAACATATAAATCCTGATTTTCCAAAAATGTAGCATGATAGACCTAATTTTGATTAAGACTAGACTTCATCCAAGTAGTGATCCTTCACTATAAAATGTGAGTCCATACCTTACTTGTCTGTCCACTTTGACACAATTCAACATTACACCCACAAAATTCGTAAAATGGCAATGCCAATTAGCCTATCTAATTAAGAAAAGGAACAAACACAGGAATCATAATTTTTTCAAAGCAAAACATGGCATCAAAACTCAAATAGGATTCTATTTGAGAAATAGACCCCTCACTAAGCAATGTGAGTTCATCTATTTCTCATCAACCCACATGATAATTTCAGTGTCATAGAAAACATGTCAATCATCCATCATCATATTTTGATTAACAACTAATAATGACAAGCATGTCATTCATAATCAAATTAAGCACGCCATGTAACAATTTCCAAATTTGACAGAATATAATGAGAAAACGCATGAAAACTAAAATACAACATTTTCTACTAACATACCACCAAAAAAAAAAGATCAATCGTGCACTCATGTAACCATTGTTAAATAAAAAATAAGTCAACATGACACTCAAAAGCTTAATCATGGTATTTCCTTACTAAAATAACAAAATTATTCATGCAATAATTACTAAACCTCACATATCATGGTGATGCGTTCGAAACTAGCAAGTATACTAGACGCACAAGTAATAAAGTGATAAGTAAGATATCGTTCCCACGAGGATTGATTCTAATTGAATTTGTTATTTTATAGCAAAAACAAAATAAACGGGGGGTTTTCGTTGATTGATTAACTAATGAAATATTAATGCAAGTAAAGAATAACACAATGCAAATTTAAACAGATTGAAAAATCAATGAGAGAAACCTGGTTAAGGGATCCTTCTCTACCACAAGATATGGATTTGCGAATTAATTGTAGAATTGTCATCCAATTACACCATTGAAATTATCAACCGTAGATAACAACAAGCTCTGTTATCCCAATCTTTCCTTACTTTGTTGTTAAATAAAACAGGCTCTTTATTTAATCTCTATCCATTAAACAACCTAGAACAAGCTCTCTAAATTTAATTCAATGGATGCATTACGATAAGAAAGATAGGTTGATCTAAGCAATAAACACACAAGCTCGGATTATTTAACTTAGGTTGTATTCTCCAATTGCAATCTCTGATCACAATTTTGCTACTAAGGATTAGAAATTCAAGACAATTACGGATCAAGATTTCTAGTCTAGCAATAGACAACAACCAGATTATATTCAGTTGGCCATTCGAAATACAATCCAGCAAGCAATCATAAGCATTAGATATAGGAAAATACAAGCAAATTCAATTAGAGAATTGGATAACAACTTCTTGCACAATCAACTTACAAAAACCATATCAGGGGCTTTGAAATCACCCTCAACCAATTCAGATTCAGTTACACATGTTTAAGAACGTGGTAAATACAATACAACATGGAGACATTCCAGAAAATGAAAGGGAAGGGAAAAACTTAGCAAATTTGATGTAATTCTCTTTGGATTGTAGTTCTTCCTCTTTCCAAGCTTCCTTTCTCCTTCAAGAACTCCAAGAGATGAAAGAATTCCAGAGCTGAAGCCTCCACCACGTTCTCCCCTCTTCAAGTTATGAAAATAAAACCCTAAAATGTGTTTAAATACTCTGCTACAGTGACTTGCTACAGTGCCCCCGTATTTAATAACATGCTACAGTGATATATGGAATTACAAATATACACTTCTCATACCATTTTTATCACAACTTTCGGTACACTACATAAATTCGTGAACCGTAAATTTCTCCAGAAAATAGACTTCGAGAGCTTTTCAATGGTATATAGCATGTTATCCGGCTAATTGTACATCGATACAATCAACTCCGAGAAATTGGCTGATTAGCAGAGGTGAAAATGAAGGGTTTTACTCCATTTTTGTGCAAGTTGCTCCAAAACTCCTACAAACATCAAAACCACACAAAACCATAAAAATACCAAGGAATATAGCAAAGAAACATGGACAAATTGATATGAAAGTAATACATAAATAAACACCTATCACATGGCATGCAAAAATAATAAGTGATGCAAACACAAAGAAAATTCCATTGCAGTGATGAATCTCACCAACAATTGTGAGCCCATTCATCCCTCATGTTATCACATTAACCCAGTCTATAAAAAAGAAAAAAAAGTGCATTTGAACCCCATAAATTGTATTTCCAACAAGCAATCATCCATGAAATTTTCTTAAATACATCAAAAACCACCTAGCTTATATTAAAATCATAAGACAGCCCTTAAATTAACCATATCATGACATAAAACAAATTTTGATAATTTTACCATAAAATAAAAGGAATAAGTATGGCAGCCCTATATTATCCACTAAATTCAAAGAATCATGGCATAATATATTAACAATATAATTCCAACATGTTAAACTTATATAGTAAATGAATAAAAAATCAAAATTTTATGTACATAGCCGACTATCTACACATATAATTCCATAACTCACCCAAAATCATAAAAAAGGGTTAACTACAGAAAGGTAGAAAGTAGGAATCAATCATTAACTCAATAATAACAAAAATAGCAAAAATGAGGGGAAATAATCATATTTGCCCTCAGGCTTACCAAATTCTTCAAGAGTGGAGTTGAAATCTTCAAAAACACACACAAAACTTCACTAGGAGCTCTCCAAGGAAAGGTTTTTTTTTTTAATATTCTTTAAGGTAATTTTTTGTTGTGTTTAATGGCTACTTTTCAAAGACAATCGAGGGGAAAAGGTGCAAGAGTTTTGCCAAATTCATTCCAAAAGTCCCCATGTTTGAATGAAAGTTTCATTTGAATATCAGCTTGTTACTGATTGTACAGACACGCGTATGTAGTAGATATGTGCTCTTTTACACTAGAGACATGCGTTTAATCTATTCATCTAGTTTTTTTTTTCAAATTTCTCTAGGTTTTTTGATAGGTGTCTATTTATGTATTACTTTTATATCAATTCGTCCATGTTTCTTTGCTATATTCCGTGGTATTTTTATGTTTTTGTGTGTTTTGATGTTTGTAGGAGTTTTGGAGCAACTTGCACAAAAATGGAGTAAAACCCTTCATTTTCACCTGCTAGTCAGTGATCTTCTCGGATTTAATTGTATTGATATACAATGAACCCGATGACATGTTATATACCGTTGGAAAGCTCTCGAAGTCTATTTTCTGGAGAAATTTACGGTTTATAAATCCATTCAGTGTACCAAAAGTTGTAATCAAAACAGTGTGAGATGTATAGAAATATAATTCCACAAGTCACTGTAGCATGTATAATACGGGGCACTGTAGCAAGTCACTGTAGCAGAGTATTTAAACACATTTTAGGGTTTTATTTTGATAACTTGAAGAGGGGAGAACGTTGAGGAGGCTGCATCTTTGGATTTCTCTCATTTCTTGGAGTTCTTGAAGGAGATTGAAGGCTTGGAAAGAGGAAGAACTACAAATCCTAAAGATTTCATCAAATTTGCTAAGTTTTCCCTTTCCCTTTCATTTTCTGGAATGTCTCCATATTGTATTGTATTTGTATTCTATCTGAATATGTGTAACTAAATCTGAATTGGTTGAGGGTGATTTCAAAGCCCTTGATATGGTTTCTATGAATTGATTGTGCAAGGAATTGTTATCCAATTCTCTAATTGAAGTTGCTTGTATTTTCCCATGTTTAATGCTTATGATTGCTTGCTGGATATTATTTGGGTGGCCAATTGAGTAAAATCTGGTTGTTATCTATTGCTAGACTAGAAATCTTGATCCGTAATTGTCTTGAATTTCTAATCATTAGTAGCAAAATTGTGATCAGAGATTGCAATTGGAGAATACAACCTAAGTTAAATAATCCGAGCTTGTGTGTTTATTGCTTAGATCAACCTATCTTTCTTATCGTAATGCTTCCATTGAATTAAACTTAGAGAGCTTATTCTGAGTTGTTTAATGGATAGAGATTAAATAAAGAGCTTGTTTTATTTAATAACAAAGTAAGGAAAGATTGGGGTAACAGAGCTTGTTGTTATCTACGGTTGATAATTTAAATGGTGTAATTGGATGACAATTTTATGATTAATTCGCAAATCCATATCTTGTGGCAGAGAAGGATCCCTTAACCAGGTTTCTCTCATTGATTTTTCACTCAAATTAACTTTCTGTTTTGTTATTCTTCATTTGCATTCTTAGTTCATTTAGTTAATCATTCAACAAAACCCCCCTTATTTAATTTATTGTTGTTGGAAAATAACAAATTCAATTAGAATCAATCCTCGTGGGAACGATATCTTACTTATCACTTTATTACTTGTGCGACTAGTATACTTGCTAGTTTCGAACGCATCAAGTTTTTGGCGCCGTTGCCGGGGATTGATTTTCTAATCGATTTGTTATTTTGTTTTCATTGTTGATTCATATTTTCTTTGTTTTTCTTTTCTGATTGTTTGTGTTTAGACAACATGGCAGTAAACTTCTATCAATTCAGTAGCGGATTTGAGCCACAAGTACCATGGAGAGTAAATGAGGTAAGCACTCCGAACATTGAACAACAACTTTCTGAGCTAACCTCTCTTGTGGAAAACATGGCTGTAGGAGATATGCAAAAATCTTATGAATGTGGGATATATTCTACGATGGAGCATCCAATCGACATGTATCCAACTTTACAAGAAGAATATATGGAACAAGCCAATGCCATGGGTGGATTTCCAGGACAAACGAGGCAATGGTATGATCCTTTCTCTAGCACTTACAATGCTGGATGGGAAGATCAACATAATTTCAGTTACTGGAATCATCAACCAATCACTCCAAATGTGATACCAAAATCGGCCACAAAGTTTCAATCAACCTAGAGTGCAGCAACCATTTCAAATGCAACCACCACCAATGCCACATCCAGCACCGCAACCAGCTTCGCAAAACTCAGGTATGTCTCTCGAAGATATTGTTAATGCACTTGCCACTAACACAATGCAATTCCAGCAGGAAACTGGGGCAAGTATCCAAAACCTGGCAAATCAAATGGGACAATTGGCCACTAGCATGAGCAAATTCGAGGGCCAAGGCTCAGAAGAATTATCTTGTCAAACGGTGATCAATCCAAGAGAGAATTCTTGTGCGATAACTTTGCAAAATGGAGAGCAATTAGATGTCCTACCAAAGAAATCACAAACTGATGAAGGAGATGACACCACTTCCACCATGAACAAAACACTGACTTCTCATGTAAATCCTATAACCCCCATTCCTTCATATGTTTCTCCTCCACCTTTTCCTAGTAGATTTGTAAAATCGAAGAAGGAGGAACAAGAACAGAAAATCCTGAAAACTTTTCGCAAAATCGAGGTGAGTATACCACTTTTGGATGCTATCAAACAAGTACCTCGTTATACAAAATGTTTCAAGGAGTTATGCACCTGCAAAAGAAAGTTAAAAAGAAATGAGAAAGTAAGTGTGGGGGAAGATGTTTCAGCTGTATTGCAAAGGAAAATTCCTCCAAAGTGCAAAGATGCAGGTACGTTCACCATGCCATGCACCATTGCTAAAACCATGTTTGAAAGAGTTATGTTAGATTTAGAAGCATCTATTAACATCATGCCATATTTTATTTATGCTTCTTTAAATTTTGGACCTTTTGTGGAAATTGGTATTACCATTCAAATTGCTGATTGTGTTAATGCATATACCAAAAGAGTTGTGGAAGATGTGCTTTTGCAGGTGAATCAATTGGTTTTCCCAGCAGACTCTTATGTTCTTGAAATAGAGGATGAGACATCTCCTAATCCAACACCGATCCTTATAGGGAGACCATTCTCGAAAACTGCTAGAACCAAGATTGATGTTCATGATGGCACTCTCACCATAGTGTTTGATGGCAAGGTGATATGTTTCAATATTTTTGAGGCAATGAGGTACTCTAGTGACTTACATTCTGTTTTTGCAGTTGACGTTGTTGATTCTCTGCCACAACAATGTTTTGAGTTAACTCGCAAGAATGGATTGGATATAGCTATTAATGAGCACATAGGGACAGAAAATTCTAAGGAGTCAAAAATTTTGATACAAGTGTCCAAAGAAATGGAGGAAGTTGTGGCAAGCTTAGATGAGACCATAGCAATAACCACAAATAGGTATGATGTTTCGTACATTCAATTTCCTTTATCTAATGAGAAAATTCTTCCTTCTGTGATGACAGCTCCTGCCTTGGAGCTTAAGCTTCTTCCAGATCATTTGAGGCATGGATTCTTGAGTGAGAATGATCCTTTGCGAGTTACAATAGAAATGGGCCTTGCACGAGTACAAGAAGAGAAACTCGTCCGAATACTTACAAACCACAAAACAGCTATTGGGTGGACAATTGCTAACATCCAAGGCCCAGCCATATGCATGCACCAATTCTGTTGGAAAAAGGATCCAAGCCCACTAGAGAAGCACAGCAGAGATTGGACCCTCCCATGATGGAACCAACGTCGGGCTGAGGACGTTAAACCAAGCGCTTATTGGGAGGCAACCCAATGTTTTTGAAAAATAAAAAAAAAAGAAGAAAAAGAAAAATAAAAGAGGTAATAATGATCGATTTTTGTGTCTCGAGGAGATTCCTTTCATAGGCCATCAAATTGATCAGGTTTTATCTCTCTTTGCCATCTGTCTCATTTGTTTTTATATTTTTTTACTTGTTTTTTTACTTTTGTTTGCTATTGTGTTGTTATCTCTTTTATGTGTCTTTAGTTTCGTTCTGCTCTTTTCTTTTCCTTTCTTTTGTTTAATTTGATTACTCTGTGCTTTGAGCTCATTTGTGCAGCAGCTTGTGGAAACATCAAACGGAAGTTGAAGTCATTCGCCAAAGGTTTGAAACGTGCATATCTTGGAGAAAAACAAACCTGATCGCATTATCGGTAATATCTCTTCTTTTCTCCTCTTCAATGGATGCCGATATCTTTCTGTCGAACCTTCGTAAATATTTCCCTTCACTTCCTCAAAATGCTGTGTTTAAAATTTATAAAGTACGGATGACTAGACTTTGGGCATTGATGCTCCTAAATGTGCCTGCTGATATCCGATGGCTTATCGAAGCCAAGGTGAGATTGTCCGGTGAGCCGGACATTAATCTCGCAAAATACATGCCTGGTTAGGAAAGAGCTACTACGCCAAGAGGCGAAGAGCGAAAAGGTTACAAGTATGTTATAAATGTGCTAGATGGAATTGTAACCAGACTTGTCGTTCATTAGGTTTTGTGTCCAGAAATAGAGAAGATAAACTATCATTTATTAAGAATGGTCTGAGTAATGAGTCGCTGGATAATGTTTTGTTAACTCTTGAGTCACATTCTTGTGGACTTGTTCAGCGTGAATTGCTTAATCTATGGACACAATTTCGTGATGAATTGCAGTGTTATAGTCTAGGGAATCTGACTAAAAACGACCCTGTTTGCCAGTTTATAAGAAAACTGGATGGGAAGCAAATCCCCGACTCATAGAAGGCGTTTCAGCCGTTACTGGACGTAAAACCAGAGGAAGATGTGAGCCAAAATCACAACTACTTGTATATTTGAATGTGTGTTGTTGTTGTCGAATTTTATTTCTTTCTTGTTTCGTTTGATCTGATTATCAATGTTGTTTTTGTGTTGTTGTTGTTTGTTGATTTTGTTTGTTTTAATTTCAAGTTTTCTTTTTGACAACCAGATGACTACCCCATGATATAAGCACACGTGGAAGACAAGTGTGGAGGTTTTGTCAACCTCCGCCGAAAGTATATCTTTACTTTTCATGCTTCACGTGGGAGACAAGTGTGGCGGTTTTTGTCAAACCCCACCGAAAGTTATCTCCATTTTCCATGCACACGTGGGCGACAAGTGTGGAGGTTTTGTCAAACCCCACCGAAAGCATATCTATTTTTTCAAATCTCGGGGCGATAAATCTGCATCGAGCAACCCCCACCGAAATTATGTCCCCATGTGTCAAATTTGAGAGTTTTACGTGTGTATATATCTATTCTCCATATTTTCAAATGTCATTATTATAACCTGTCTTACACTTGAAAGCATAATTACCTAACGTGCATCATCGTCTTACACAAGGTTAGAGCACTTTAGAAATGGAGAAAACACCAATTCGGCGATTCCGCAATATATGCGTATTTTGCGGATCGCAATTTGGTAAAGATGGAGAGTTTACCACAGCAGCTCTTGATCTTGGTAGGACATTAGCTGCGAGGGGTATTCATTTGATTTATGGAGGGGGTAGTCTTGGGTTAATGGGGTGTGTGTCGACAGCTGCATCCTTAGGAGGGAGCAAAGTTCTCGGCATTATCCCTAAACCATTAGCTGTGCGAGATATCGTAGGCAACACAATCGGGGAAGAGTTACAGGTCTCTAGCATGCATGAGCGTATTGCACATATGGTTGTTAAGTCCGATGCATTTATAGCTTTGCCCGGTGGTTATGGTACATTAGAGGAGATATTTCAAATCACCTCTTGGGCACAGCTAAACATCCATAAAAAACCCATTGGTTTGTTAAATGTCAATAACTTTTTTGATGGTTTGTTGTCTTTTCTTGATCAAGCTGTAGAAAAAAATTTTATCTCACCATCAGCGAGGCAAATCCTTGTTACAGCTTCAACGGCAGGGGAGTTAATTGACAAACTACAAGAATTCGTCTATTCGCCTGATCCAACAACAGCTCGGATTGATTGGTTTGGAGAAGGCAATAAAGAGGTAAACTGGATTTAACACTCCATCTGTAATCTCTATTTGCTGGTTTGCTTCGTTTTTGTTTACTTTCTTTTTATTGTGTTTATTTGAAGTTTTTCATGTTATTTATTTTGAGATTTTTCAGGTTGTTTCTTTCCTCCCAGGTAATATTTTCTAATCTTGATTTTTAGAGTCGTGGCTTAAAAAGTTTAAGTCCTTTTGAAACGCATTATGGATCTCTTTAATCTATAATGGCTGAATAAGGAGGCTAACTTCTAAACATTTTAGACCCATTCTAACTGACTTGTTTTTGTTTTCTGGCTTGTTGGACTTTGTTATTTTATGAGTAAGTTTAGTTTTATGTAATTTAGACGTTGTTATGTGTTTTTTGTCTTTATCAGTTTTGATTAAAAAATTTGTGGAAAAAAGTTGAGAATGGCAGAATATGGGGTTTTCTTTAACCCTTGAAACGCATTCTCTCTACATAAATCTGTATTTTGTTTATTTCATGTTGTTTGAAGTGTCTTGTATCTTGTTTTGTTCTTTCATAATTAAGGTATATAGGCTGGAAACCTTAAGTCTGCGGGCTACTGGTCCTAAGGATTGTTGAAATATACAATCTTGACTCAGGTGTAACAACGCCACGTACCTCTTCTCTTGCATTTTATGGGCCAATGATAAGGCAATGATTGAATTAAGAATAACTCTTGAAAAATGATAAATGATGCGTGGATCTGTGTGCTTGAAATGTTTATTGGTTTTCGCTTTGCTTTTGATTCCTTGCACAACATTGAGCACTGAGCTATTATCACTGAGTTATTTTGTTCACTTAGAGAAAGTTTATGTAATTTAAATGTTTCTTCAGATTTCAATGAATTCTAGAACTTGTTTGATGGTCACTCGAGGCGAAAACCTAGACTGTGCAACATTGGGGAAATGATTTAGGCCATCTTTGGACCGTTTGAGCCTTAATAGCCAACCTTGACTGAAATTGATCCCTAGTTACCCCTTTGAGCCTCTGTAAGCCTTTTTATTTGTTAACTCACTAAAAGATTTTCTAACCTCAAATGAATTTGTTCTAAACAGTTTATCCCTTACCTATGAGCATGTAGATCATTCACAATTAAATTCTGAGCTATGTTCTGGTTTTGGGAAGTTAGAGGAGGTTGGGATGTGTCATAAGCAATACAAGTGAGTTCTATTGTGTTTAAAAAAAAAAGAAAAACAGAAAAAAAGAAAAAAACCAATCTGTACTTATCGTCCACGTACTTACACATTGAGGACAATGTGTTGTTTAAGTGTGGGGGAGGGGAAGTGTAATAAAAAAAAAGAAGAAAAAAAAAGAAGAAGAATAAGAGATCTATACCCTTAAGTGTTCTTAAAAAGAATGAAACAAAAAAGTGTGGGGGTGTAGTTTTCTTTTGTTTCTGCAAAAAAAAAAAAAAGATTGAGTGTTCTAAATAAGTTTGGGGGAGTAACCTGGTGAATTGAAATGTAGTTGTGTTATAGGGTTGAGCTCTACATAGTCTTGAATGATTTATGTGTTTGTGGGTGATTTGAGCCAACTTATTATCCTTTATCATACCTTCACCCAAGCCAAACGTTACAAGCTTAATAAAGTCCTACTTGATCCTTGGTGTTGTGCATGTCTACATTAGGGGAGAGTGACTTAAAAAGCAGGCCTATGGAGTTCATTTATACACACATCTTCAATATTAAATATGATTCATTTTTATGCATAAACTCATCCGGGTTACAAGTGATTAGGTGAGAATGGCTCTACACATACACACTTGAGGAATTGAAGTGAAGCGAAACTAATCCTTGAGATAAAATTCTTGATCAAGTGCATTATTTTGAAGTTTTCCTTGGGTTATAATTAAGTACAATCTTTGAGGCCTATTTGCAAGTTGAAGCATTTTTGTGTGTTTTAATTTTTCTTTGATTCTGTTTCGGTTTAGTTTTGTTTCGTATCATTTTAGTTGCTCGAGGACTAGCAAAGTCTAAGTGTGGGGGAATTTGATAGTTGTCTATTTATGTATTACTTTTATATCAATTCGTCCATGTTTCTTTGCTATAGTCCTTGGTATTTTTATGTTTTTGTGTGTTTTGATGTTTGTAGGAGTTTTGGAGCAACTTGCACAAAAATGGAGTAACACCCTTCATTTTCACCTCTGCTAGTCAGTGATCTTCTCGGATTTAATTGTATTGATATACAATGAACCCGACGACATATAATATACCGTTGGAAAGCTCTCGAAGTCTATTTTCTGGAGAAATTTACGGTTTATAAATCCATTCAGTGTACCAAAAGTTCTAATCAAAACAGTGTGAGATGTATAGAAATATAATTCCACAAGTCACTGTAGCATGTATAATACGGGGCACTGTACAATTCACTGTAGCAGAGTATTTAAACACATTTTAGGGTTTTATTTTGATAACTTGAAGAGGGGAGAACGTGGTAGAGGCTGCAGCTCTGGAATTCTTTCATCTCTTGGAGTTCTTGAAGGAGAAAGGAAGCTTGGAAGAGGAAGAACTACAATCCAAAGAGAATTACATCAAATTTGCTAAGTTTTTCCCTTGCCTTTCATTTTCTGGAATGTCTCCATGTTGTATTGTATTTACCACGTTCTTAAACATGTGTAACTGAATCTGAATTGGTTGAGGGTGATTTCAAAGCCCCTGATATGGTTTTTGTAAGTTGATTGTGCAAGAAGTTGTTATCCAATTCTCTAATTGAAGTTGCTTGTATTTTTCTATATCTAATGCCTGTCTCTTATACACATCTAGATGTGTATAAGAGACAGGTATTTGGGTGGCCAATTGAGTAAAATCTGGTTGTTATCTATTGCTAGACTATAAATCTTGATCCGTAATTGTCTTGAATTTCTAATCATTAGTAGCAAAATTGTGATCAGAGATTGCAATTGGAGAATACAACCTAGGTTAAATAATCCGAACTTGTGTGGTTATTGCTTAGATCAACCTATCTTTCTTATCGTAATGCTTCCATTGAATTAAACTTAGAGAGCTTATTCTGAGTTGTTTAATGGATAGAGATTAAATAAAGAGCTTGTTTTATTTAACAACAAAGTAAGGAAAGATTGGGGTAACAGAGCATGTTGTTATCTACGGTTGATAATTTAAATGGTGTAATTGGATGACAATTTTATGATTAATTCACAAATCCATATCTTGTGGCAGAGAAGGATCCCTTAACCAGGTTTCTCTCATTGATTTTTCATTCAAATTTACTTTCTGTTTTGTTATTCTTTACTTGCATTCTTATTTCATTTAGTAAATCATTCAACAAAAATCCCCCCTGTTTAGTTTATTGTTGTTGGAAAATAACAAATTCAATTAGAATCAATCCTCGTGGGAACGATATCTTACTTATCACTTTATTACTTGTGCGACTAGTATACTTGCTAGTTTCGAACGCATCATTTTTCTTATTTCTAGGGTTTTTGTGAGGCTTCAGTGGCTTTTCTGATAAGAATTCTACTTTGATTGGTGTCTTTGGTTATCATCTTCGGGCTTTATAAACCATAAGTAAAATTTCGATGCTTACAATTTTGCCCTACTTTGGCAAGGGTTTATGGAACACAAACATCAAAAAACTATTACATTCCTTGATTTTACTTGCTCGATGCTTAAGTCTGTGTTCAATTTGAATGCTCCTCACGTCGGCCAATGGTGGTTTTAGGTGCCTACCACATCGCGTGATGATTTTGTGTGCTCCCTACATTGCTTATTTGAATGCTTCTTGCATCACTTGAGATTGAGTGCTCCCCACATTACTTGTTTGGATGCTTCTTGCACCATATGAGATTGAGTGCCCCCTGCATTGCTTGTTTGGATGCTTCTTGTATCGCTTGAGATTAAGTACTCCCTACACTACTTGTTTGGATGCTCCCTGTACTTATTAAGATTAAGTGGAGCACTGCTTATTTGGATGCTTCTCGAACTGCTTCAAATTGAGTGTTCCCTACACTGCTTAACATTGAGTGCTTGTCGTACTCCTTGTTTATGAACAACTTTAAGTGCCCCTGACACTGTCTAATTTTGAAGAGAATTTGAGAGTATTAAGCCTTCGCATATTAGAAGATCGCTCTTGATCTATTTTCCACTAGGAAATTAAATTTAAGATGAATTTTGTACTCCACTAGGGATTTTGAACTTGAATTGGATTGTTGCTTCACTTCGGGATTTTTGTCCATTCCATATTGTACAGCAAATCTTGCTAATTTTGATCCAGCTTCATGCTCCATTGGGTATTCAAGTCAACTTTTGACATCCTAGGTCTCTCAGACTGGGTTGCTTGTTTGGGATGGTTTGCACATCTCATGGCTTGAATCTACTAAACTACTTATTACAGGCGATTCACTCATCTTGTAACGCTATTCTAAGTGATTACTACTAGGGATGAGGCCTACTAAGTTAGTTCTATGTTCCACTACGGATGTTTTGCACTCTTTGTTGCACTTGCATTTCTTGCGCAATCGATTTAGCCATATACTCCATTGGGGATTAAACCTGAGTCAATTATTGAGTTCCTTCTATTAGCAATATTCCTTAAGAGTATGGATATTTTGTGTAATTTATAAACATTATATTAATAAATAAAGTTGTTATTTATTTTTTTCCTAAATGAGATTGTATTAATGACTAAACGTTCCATAGCTTATTGTCTGACAAAGTTTCTGTATTTATGAGACATATATGAGACATAGAACTTTGTCATAGCTCAAAACTAGTTCACAACCTATAAACACGAGTTGGGTGCTTTATTTGGATAGGGTTATTATGTTGTTTCTCTTCAATGGAGAAATGGTGAGTCTCTAACCATTCAAAATGGAAACTCGAGGGCAAAGATACTTATGCATTATGAATGCATTAAACAAGGGCTACATGGAATTATAACATTTGGTGGAAATACCATAACCGAATATAAATTACCACAATCGAGCACTAAAGACATTCCTACCTAGATCCTAAGTGGGTAGTGTACCTCTAACATATAGGCTATAGTCTTTGCCTAGAATAAAAGGTAAGGACTAAATTGAAAGGTTAATATCTTGGCTAGTTCGGATTGTAGATTTGTATGCTAATAGACATGACACCACATAGATGGAATTTATAACTCCGTAAGGTTGCAAAATGCCATCTTCATGGTTTAACAAGGTTTTAAATGATAAAATCTTGGCCAAGTGTTTAATGAAAGAGGTTCATTAAACTAAGATTTATTTGACTAAACATTAAATCATTTAAATAGTGTAAAACTAGCATCAAGGGTTCCAAATGTAACTAGAGGGGTAAAAGGGTAAACTATCCCTAACTCCAATTATTGGTATTTCATGAAGGGTACTTATGTAAACTTGTTGCTCAATGGATAGAGTTTAAAGAAATAATTTAATTAGATTAAATTATTAATCTTTTTGTAAAGAATATTTAATGCATGAGTGCAACTTTGGGCCTATAGTAGAATAGGTCAAAGTTAATAGATGGAATCCATTATAATTATGAGATAATATGGTACTGGGTCAAATATATTAGAGCTTGTAATTATATATGTCCATTATTGGTCTCCTGGCTAGATTATAAAAGAAGCGTTTAATTGAGTTTATTGGAGAATAAAACCTAGGTATTGAATTAAATAATTGTTAGACTAGTTAAATAGGCCAAATATTTAATTGATGATACTAATTAAACATAAGTGTTAATTAAAAAATTAATTAATTAGGGCTCACATTTGGGTTAGACTCAAGCAATGTAAAAACCCTAAAATCCTAATTGGTTATTATATGGAATAGCACACAAATCAATCTAGTACAATGATTAATAATCAGACAAGGATCTAAGGACATATATGAGCATGTTTTAGGGTTTCATGCTAACCTAGAAGATCCACCCTAGCATTTTACGCAAGCCTCTAGCCTTCCTCATTGAGAAAAACACAAACATACAAGGCAACCCCTTCTATATCTTTCATCTTCTCTACTTGTCTTCTGATCTTATTTGCTATGTTCTTAGGCTTTGTCCGGTAAGAATTCATGACATCTACTCGTCTTAGCTCAGCAAATTTTTAGACATACTCAAGAACCAAATTGGCAAGAATGCACAAAAGTCAAGTTTGTGAGTGCTAGATCCTAGTCTAGGTGCTATTTTCGCTGCGTTGATTGGATCATATTCGAGTTCGAGATCCTACAAAAACAATATGAACAAAATAACATTAATCACATCGACATCATAACATGGACAAAAAAAATGCAAAATCCAAATATTAACATGGAATCAAATTAAAGTCTTATTGAGATTTCATCTAAGTAGTGACTCTTCATCAATCATTATGAGTTTGTACACTACTCATCCATCGTTATCAACACTATTCAACAAAATAGTTTCATAACATCTATAACATATTAACCAATTTATATCATAACTAACTATGCTAATCATGGCATTAGCTAACTAAAATGACATAAACAACCAAATCAATCATACTATCATTAAACAACTACTAAACTGAACTAAATATGGCATATACATCTTGGTATCTATAATGATAATCATCCTAACTAAAAATAGCATGGTGTCTGTAAACATGGAATTCTTATCATGGCATCTCTAATAATTACAATAAACTAGTCATGGCATTCCTAATCATGGCATGCCTACTAACATGGAATTCCTAATCATGTTATCTCTAATGATTATCCTAACTAAGAAAGGCATGAAACAATATTTAGTCACCCTAGCATGGCACATTTATACTAAGCATGACATAATTAAATTACTATTAAACTAATCATAAACATAATTACACTACTTAAAATTATTGACTATATAAAAGTGGGAGAGAATTATTAACTACATAAAGGCAAAAGAAGGGAAATTTGAAATATTGCCCTCAGGCACTTACCAAATTCTTCAACTTCAAAAGTAGAATCTTGAAGGGTGTTCTAAAATAATCCAAATAACACCCAAGACATTGAAACTTCTCAAAAGTTTCAGCAAAAGCAAGATTTCTAAACTTAGGAACTTGAAAGTATATTTAAAAATCCTTTTTAGGCTATTTTTTATGCAATTTTCCCTTGTTTAGGGCTTAGAGCTGTTTTCCTTACATAGGCTTTCAATATGAATAAAATGGGTTAAAAATTCAATGTGGGACTAGTAGGACAGGTGTCGCACCTGTAATATAGGCATGTACCCTACCTTCTATAGTGTTCTCGGTCATAAACTCTAGCTCATGTAATGCTTATACTCCTATAGGTGTGCATCCATACTACTATAGGCGTCGCGCTTATTCTGGCACTCCTTGTTTAATTTGACTCTTTTTCGCTCTTTCAACATTTCTACAAAGTTCTGGTGTCTTTTTAAATCAAAATTCACCTGTGATTGACGTCTCTAGTTATTATCATAGGGCTTACAAGCCATAACCGAAATTTTGATGCTTACACCATGCTAACTACATTTTTAGTTTGAGCAGTATGCTTTTGTGTTAGAGTTAACAATCTCAAAAGATCTCAACGGGCCATTATTTTAAACTTAGTATGAGATTGGTGTGAATCTGAACGCTTCCTTATGTCTCTGTTAAACGAGAATTCGTTAGTTATGCCTTGTGAGTTTTATTCTTTAAAGTATTTAGTGGTGTGAGTTCATTGTAGTGTCCTATGTTAAAAGGACAATTCTGCAATAGTTAGGTATTAAATATTTGATTTTGTTCATCCTTGAGTGATTGTAAACCAACATACTGTAGTGAATTATAATCCATAATACTACCTATTGATGTATGATTTCTAATCCAAATCAAGTAAAATTTTGAGTAACTTAAAGTGTGTTTGTTTCTTGTTCGGCTTCTATATTAGCTAAAAAAGTTTTTTAATGCTAAAAGTTCTTTTTTCTTACCACCTAAGAGAAATTTATAAATATTAAAAAGATGTTTTATGTCTTTTAGGAGAAGCTCAAAATTAAGGCTTTTTAGGTTTCTTTTTTAGTTTTTTTTAATTATTGGCACCATCTCAATGGCTTATGGGCCTAGTAAATAAAACAAAATAAAAGCCCATGAAAACAAACAAAATAAAAAAAAAAAAAGAAAAGAGTGTTGTCAATTGAGTCCCTCAAAATCTTTTCCTAAGTCCTAATTTAATTAAAAATTATTTAAAAATTATAATTTATAAATACTTTTTATATAATAACAAAATTATTATGTCTTACATATCTTAAACTTAAATGTACCTATACAACTCACTTATTGTTATAAACTTATTAACTCATAGTTCATTAAATTATTCTTATCATCCTCTTCTTCAAAATCACGTCAAATAAATTTTTCTTCTTCAAAACTCAAAAGCTATTTTTCTAATAATATATTTCGAGTTTTACTCTTTTATAAGGTAAGCATATATTAAAACTTTATTTTTTTCTAAAGTTTTCATAAAGTATACTCAAATCAAATTCCTATGAACAATAAAACAGAATACACACAAGACTTACTTGTTTGATTATGTTGAACTGAACAAAATAAAAATATTCAATTTGTAGCAACTAAACAAAAGATAATAAAAAATGTGATTTAAAATCAATCAAAATTGACACAGGAGTGTTGCAATCCATGGGTTTAATGGTAAATCAAAAAGGGGTGCAAATTGTTACAATGATCAAGAGTGCACTGGAATCAGAATGAGAGGTAATTTCAAAAAAGAACAGTTACTAATTTGGAAAGAATTAATTTTCAGGAGTTATGTCCTTGATAGATCTTGAAGTCAGCTTTCTAACACATTTTACGGTGTGTCTTTAAGAGTTATCTACAGAAAGTTATGACTATTTTTTCACAGCTGGTTTGTAATTAATGCAGCATTAAGTATACTCAAGAATTTGAGTTTCTAGCTTAGTTAGTTGCACTTTTATTATCTATTGAGTTTATTTATGAGTCATAGTCATTAATTCGATGGTCAATGCATTAATTGAGTTTTAATTATTATTGCAACCATAGAACACATTTAATTATTGTCTTTTACCTATGCTTGGAGGGTTGTTCCAAGTTATTTAAGTCTTAAAGTTATGTTATAAGGGACAAGCTTGGTTAATTCAAAATTTAATGAAATTTCCGTGTTTATACCTTTTGTTTACATCATTGGGTGGTAAATTTTCTATATCCCTTTAGTGTTTACTTTGGCGGTCAGCTTGTTATCTTTTGAAAGAGCATCTGTTGGATGTCATTTCGTTTGTTCTCGCCATTGGTTGAGTTGTTTATCAACTTGGTAATCCTATCTTGATGTATTATAGTTCAGCAGCCCAACATCAAATTTTGGTATCAGAGCTTTTGGTTCAATGGCTGGTCGTACTCGCAAAGCTACTTCTACTGGCCAACCACCTCCTCCTTAAAGAGATGAATGAGATTTGATCATTGAAGATCTTAGGCAACAGGTCCAGCAAGTCCATCAATGTTTAGAAATAATGGAAAATCAAGAACGCATAGGTGGAAATCATGAAAAAGGGGAAAATGCAGCACATGATGATGAAGAATCCATTGCACAATGAGCGTAGTGAACCATCTAGCGACAACACTCCACCTTATCCTCATGAACTAAGAAACGTTTCTTTCAAGATTTTGACATGAAGGTTGATATTCCAGAATTTGAAGAAAGAATGCATCCTGATGAGTTTGTTGATTGGCTTAATATGGTTGAATGTATTTTCGAGTACAAAAATATGCCTTAAATTCGTAAGGTTAAGCTTGCTACAATCAAGCTGAAAAGGTATGCTTCTTTATGTTGGGAGAATTTGAAGAAACAAAGAGAAAAAGAGGGCAGAAGTAGAATTTTAACATAGGAGAAATGAAAAGAGAGCTTAAGAGCAAATTTCTTCCTAAATTTCCTTAAATTCCATAGTTTCAAGCAGAAAGAGTTATCTCTAGAACAATATATGGCAGGATTTGATACTTTGATGATGAAATGTGATCTTGTTGAATCAGAAGAACAAAACATAGCACGTTTTCTTGGGGGATTGAGATCTAAAATCTGTAATATGGTACAATTGCAACCCTACTGGTCCTACAATGATGTGTGTAGACTTGCTCTTAAAGTCGAGAAACAGCTTAAAGAGGCACATGTTCTTGGCACTCATTTTGCTAATCATGATGGCATTTCCAATCGTGGTAGTAGTTCTTATCCTAAACCTAAACCAGGTGTGAAAACCAGCCCAAAAGCTTCTTCAAAGAATGAGATTGGCACTAGCTCTAAACAATCCGAAAGCTTTTCAAATGCTAGTTCATGTTGCTATTTCAAATGCCAAGGCTTATGGACATATTGCTTATGAGTGTCCTAATCATAAAATTGTGACTTTAGTAGAGGAAGAAAGTGATAAACAGAAAGGGTTAGGTGCGTAGATCAATTCTGGTAATCTAGAATTTGATGATGAAAAGGAAGCTACTTATGCAGATCAAGGTGATTCTCTCTTTATCATTCAAAGGAGTTTGAGTATTGCCCATGAACAAGAAGATGATTAGCTTCACAAAAATATCTTCCATACCAGATGTAATTCTCATGGCAAGGTGTGTAATGTTATTATTGATGGTGGTAGCTTTGAAAATGTGGTGTCTACAAAAATGGTTGATAAACTTGGCCTTAAAACAGAGGAGTATCCTCAGCCTTACAGCATTTCATGGCTTCAAAAGGATAATGAGATCAAGGTAAACAAACACT
The DNA here is from genome assembly GCA_013180625.2 of Boswellia sacra. Lineage (NCBI taxonomy): Eukaryota > Viridiplantae > Streptophyta > Magnoliopsida > Sapindales > Burseraceae > Boswellia > Boswellia sacra. Next base: position 3,656 of record SNVD02010433.1, on the reverse strand, counting down.
GCCTTATTTCATTTTCTATTAGGAAAAACTATAAAGATGCAATATGGTGTGATGTTGTTCCTATGGATGCTTGTCATTTAATTCTTGGTAGACCATAGCAATATGATAGGAGAGTAATGTATGACGGCTATAGGAATACTTATACATTCTTTATAGATAGGGTCAAAGTTATTTTCGGTCCTTCGAAGTTAGAATGTGTTCCTAAACCTACTAAATGGGAGGGAAATGATTTTTTACCTAAACAAAATGTAGAAGAGAGTTGGAGAAAGGAAGTCAAATTTATGTGTTCTGGTTGCTAGAAGAAAATTAAGTTCTTAATGAACCACTTTTAATGATGAAGCATCTTTTTAAAGAATATCATGATGTTGTACCAAATGAGATACCACCAGGCCTTCCTCCAATGAGAGACATATAGCACTACATTGATCTTGTTGTAGGTGCTATGTTGCCAAATAAATCAGCCTATCAAATGAGTCATAAAGAACATGAAGAATTGCACAGGCAGGTTGATGAGCTTGGGAAAGCTTGATTTCTTGTGCTGTACCAGCTCTTTTGGTGCCTAAAAAGAATGGTTCTTGGGGAATGTGTGTTAATAGTAGGGCTGTTAACAAGATAACAATTAATTACAAGTTTTCTATTCCAAGGCTTGATGATCTTCTTGATCAACTTCATGGTGCTACTATCTTCTCAAAAAATGATCTTCGAAGTGGTTGTCATCAAATTCGAATGAGACCTACTGACGAATGGAAGACATCATTTAAAACAAAGAATGGCCTTTATGAATGGATGGTGATGCCATTTGGCCTATCCAATACACCAAGTACATTTATACGATTGATGAACCATGTCTTTAAACCATTCATTGGCAAGTTTGTTGTTGTGTATTTTGATGATATACTTGTGCATAGCAAAGATGATGAGCAACACTTGGATCCTCTTTAACAAGTTTTCTACACTTTGAGAGGTGAAAAGCTTTATGCCACCTTTTTGGGGTATGTGGTTTCAAAAGATGGAATTAAGATGGATCCTAGCAAGAGTGAAGCAATTTAAAATTGGTTGATTCCTATGTCAGTCTTGTAATGGCATTCGAAGTTTTCATGGGTTAGCTTCATTTTATCGTCGATTTATCAAAGGATTCAGCACTGTAATGGCTCCAATCACTGAATGCTTGAAGGGTGATAGTTTTAAGTGGATAAAAGATGCACAAAAAAGCTTTGAGCTGATTAAAAAAAAAAAGATGATGAAGGTCCTATTTTATCACTTCCATATTTTAGCAAGGTTTTTGAAGTTGAATGTGATGCTTCCAACATTGGTATTGGTGCTGTTATTAGACAAGAAGGCAGACCAATTGCTTTCTTTAGTGAAAAATTGAATGAATCTTGCAAAAAGTACTTAACTTATGACAAAGAGTTGTATGCTATTGGTCAAGCTTTGAAGCATTGGAGTCAGTATCTCTTGCCAAAACCGTTTGTCCTATATTATGATCATGAAGCTTTGAAGTTTATCAACAACCAACATAAGCTTAACGTTTGGTACGCTAGATGGGTAGAGTTTCTTCAAGTTATCGACTTTACCATCAAGCACAAATCTAGAGTTCAAAATATGGTGGCAGATGCATTAAGCCGAAGACATTCTTTGCTAACCTCTATGCAAGTGAATGTTGTTGGTTTTGAGGTTTTGAAAGAGCTTTACAAGGATGATCTAGATTTTGGCAAAATATGGAGTAATTATAATGAGTTTTCATCTAACCAATTTGTTTTGCAGGATGGTTATCTACTCAAGGCAAACCAATTATGTATTCCTCAATGTTCTTTGAGAGAATTAATCATTAATGAAGCACATGGCAGTGGCATTAGTGGTCATTTTGGGAGAGATAAAACTCTTGCTCTTGTGAAGGAAAACTTCTATTGGCCAAAGATGGAAAGGGATGTGATGAAGCATGTGAAGAGGTGTACAGTTTGTCATATGGCAAAGAGTCATGGGGAGAACACTGGTTTGTACACTCCATTGCTTGTTCCTAATGATCCATGGGAAGATGTTAGCTTAGATTTTGCGGTGGGACTGCCTAGAACACAATGAAATAAAGATTCAATCTTGGAGGTGGTTGATCGATTTCTTTAAAATGGCTCATTTTGTACCATGTAACAAGACAGTTGATGCAACTCATGTGGCTGATTTGTACTTCAAGGAGATTGTGAAATTGCATAGCATTCCTAAAACTATAGTCTCAGATTGTGATCCAAAGTTCTTATCTCATTTTTGGTGTCCATTTTGGAAAAAGCTTGGGACTACACTAAACTTCAGTTAATCTCATCATCCTCAAACAGATGGACAAACTGAAGTTATAATAGAAGCTTAGAAAATCTTTTGAGAAATTATGTTGGCAAGAATTTATGGCAATGGGATCTTCTTTTAACACAAATTGAGTTTGCTTACAACAGATCATCAAGTCAAACTACTGGTCATAGTCCTTTTGAGGTTTTTTATGGAAAAAATCCAACAAGTCCTTTAGATTTAGTTCCTATTCTTTCAAATACTCAATTTAGTAGTGATTTAGAGGAGAGAGCTAAGAACATCAAGAATCTGCATGAACAAGTTCAGGAGAAGATTTTGAAGCAAAATGAGAAGTGTAAAGCTACAGCAAACAAACATCAGAAGTATGTTGAGTTAGAAGAGGGAGATCAAGTGTGGATACATCTTAGAAAGGAAGGATTTCCTCTAAGGAAATATGCAAAGTTGAAGCCTACAACTGATGATCCATTCAAAGTTTTACAACGCATAGGAGAGAATGGTTACAAAGTTGAGCTACCTGAGTACTATGGTGTTTCCAACACATTCAATGTTTCTCACCTTAGTCCTTATCTTGGTGAAAACAACAACCAAGACTTGAGCTTGAGTCCTTTTTAGCCAGGGGAGCTTGATACAGGAGTGTTGCAATCCATGGGTTTAATGGTAAATCAAAAAGGGATGCAAATTGTTACAATGATCAAGAGTGCACTAGAATTAGAACGAGGGGCAATTTTAGAAAAGAACGGGTACTGATTTGGAGAGAATTAATTTTCAAGAATTATATCCTTGATAGATCTTGAAGTCAACTTTCTAATACATTTTACATTGTGTCTTTTAGAGTTCTCTACAGAATGTTATGACTATTTCTTCACAGCTGGTTCGTAATAAATGCAGCATTAAGTATACTAGGGAATTGGAGTTTCTAGCTTAGTTAGTTGCACTTTGATTATTTATTGAGTTTATTTATGATTCTTAGTCATTAATTCAGTGGTCAATGTATTAATTGAGCCGTAATTATTATTGGAATCATAGAACACATTTAATTATTGTCTTTTGCCTATGCTTAGAGGGTTGTTCCAAGTTATTTAAGTCTTAAAGTTATGTAATAAGGGACAAGCTTGGTTAATTCAAATTTCAATGAAATTTCAGTGCTTATACTAATTTCTCTTTAACTCTGTACCTCTTGCTGGATTCCATAGAGGGGTGAGTTAGTTTGGCTTGTAACCTTTGTTTACATAATTAGGTGCTAAATTTTTTGTATCCCTTTAGTGTTTACTTTGGCGGTGAGCTTGTTATCACTTAAAAGAGTATTTGTTGGGTTCCATTTCATTTGTTCCAACCATTGATTGAGTTGTTCATCAACTCAG